>APFE031626497.1:102304-149064 GCA_000404065.3 Pinus taeda | reverse complement strand
AGCTAAAGCTCTCTATGGATTGAAACAAGCTCCTCGGGCTTGGTACATGAAAATTGATCAGTACCTGACAGATCATGGCTTTCAGCGGAGCCCATCTGATGCAAATCTGTATATCAAGCATACTGGTAATGATATCTTGTTTGTGGTTGTCTATGTAGATGACCTTATCATTACTAGCAGCTTTGCACATTTGATCCATGGGATCAAACAAGATTTATGCAGAACCTTTGATATGACAGACTTGGGACTTCTTCATTACTGTCAGGGGGTTGAAGTTTGGCAAGCTGAGAATCACATCTTTCTCTCTCAGTCCAAGTATGCCAAAAATCTTGTGGACAGGTTCAGAATGCAGGATTGCAAACCAGCCACGATTCCTATGGAACCGGGGCTCAAACTTTCAGCTCAGTCATCCTCTCCTCTTGTGGATGAGACTTTATTCAGGCAATTAGTGGGCGGTCTCATCTATCTTACTGCCATCAGACCTGACATCAGTTTTGCAGTGAGCTACATTTCCCGCTTCATGTCAACTCCTAAAGCTGATCATTGGATAGCCACAAAGCGTGTGCTATGATATGTGCATGGCACTTCTGATTATGGACTCCTATACACTCGAAGTTCCGATCCTATACTCAGTGGTTACACAGATTCTGACTGGGCCGGTTCGGTTGATGACCGTAAATCTACAGCTGGGTATGTGTTTAGTCTAGGATCTGGTGTTGTTACCTGGACTAGTAAGAAGCAGCAGGCAGTGGCTCTCTCCTCAACAGAAGCAGAGTATCGGGGAGCAGTTAAGGCAGCCTGTGACGCAGTTTGGCTTCGACGTATGCTTGCGGATATGCATGTTTCTCAGACAGGTCCTACTTCCTTGTTTTGTGACAATCAGGGAGTGCTCAAACTTGCCAAGAATCCAGTCTTTCATGAACGCACAAAGCATGTGGAAACTCATTGTCACTACATTCGCCAGCTTGTTGAAGACGGATTCGTTCAGTTGCGATATGTTCCCACAACACAGCAGCCCGCAGACATCTTCACCAAGCCTTTTGGTCCTGATAAATTTGTAAAATTTCGAGGGTCTATTGGTGTTGTAAATAGATTGAGCATTAAGGGAAGGTATTAGAATAATCCTATTATCCCTTTTTTAGTATTTAATGCTCATTCTTTTAGTTGTTGCTATTTTTCTTTTTTAGCAGTTTCTTTGATGAAACTGTTTGATTCAATTTACTAAAAGAAACTTGATGTTTCTATTTTCTGTAAATATCTCTGTATTATTATTGAGCTTTAGCTTGCTCATCATTCAATTAATTTCATTGAAATCCATATGCGTGTCTCGCACTGTTTTAGGTTTTACCTCATTTGAAGCATGTAACTAGCTTCAGTGTTCATAATTGCACAAAGAAAAAATTATTATTAAAGAAAATGACTTATTAAAGCATGGGTTTCATGCTTGGGTGAATGTTTTCTAGGTAAAAGTCCCCATTGAGGACTTCTAGGTTTTGTCTTGAATCATTAAAGTCATTGTCATTATTATTAGACCCTTCCTGGGCTTTTGTATCATGTAAAAAGAATTATTTTTGAGTCAAAAAGGTAATTTGTCACCTCCACACCAAGTCAGCCTTGCCCTCAACAAGTTGGCCTGGATTAGGGCAATTCGAACTCACAAGAAACGTGTATGTTGAGCAGCTCGACTTCATTTGGAGAGTGTCATCAACAAGTTCGATCTCTAAGAAGCAATATCTGGAAAAGAGTGCGAACTTGCAGGAGGAGGATAAAAGTTGGGAAGAAGAAAATCGAGTTTTTGAGCTACCTTTATGTCACGCGTGTGGAGATATTGGGTTGAAGCTGGGGCCAAAATTCTGTTTCTGTTGCAGGGTCAAAGTTCTGAAGCTAAGGGGCTGAAACTCTATTGTTGGGGCCGAAATTCTGATCTGATGTTGTACCTTGAAGCGCTAACACTTGGAAGGCTAAGAAAAAGACATCTACAGAAAGTGAGGGTTGACTTGGTGGTTGGAAGTAGTCTTTGTATAGGTCTAAAAGTCTGGAATTCTCTCATCTTGATTTGAATCTACTGAAGGAAGAGTTCTTGACTGGGTTTTCCCCTTATAGGGGTTTTTCCCTGAATATGCACCTACATCTTGTGTCTCTTGTTCTTGTGATCTTCATACAGATAATTTGGTAATAGATTGATTAAAGATAAACTAAATAAAAGTAAAAGAGACCAACATAATTCACAAGTAATTATCAAGAAAGAGGAATCAAACCCTAAAAACTACTAGCATTGATTTCTCAGCAACCTCAAGCTTGCCCCACCTCCTTGTTGTTACTAGTTAGGATAATCACAATACCCTCCAACAATGCAACTCCTTCACAAACCCTTTACTCCTACAAATGTCATCTATCACTACTAGAGGTAAAAACTCTACACTCCACAGTACATTATACTTTTCAACAAACTCGGCCTTTGTCACATGTTAGGAATGCACTCGGCCCTGCCCTACTGTTGAAGGCATCCTCCTTGGTTTTGTTGTACACAATTATTAACACTCTTCTCCAAGACTTTACACACAAAAGTATACTTCAAGCAAAGCCCCTGTCACACCCCTGTCACGGAGATGCATTCAACCTATTTGGTCTGCTCCTTTATGCATAGCAAGCTCGGCTTGTAGCAACAGAAAATACCTATAGAAAAACACAAGATATAGGCGAAAAACAAACCCTTAATCCACTACCCTTCTTCCTCAGATCGGCCCTAGCACCACCACAGGGATATCTCCCTCAAATCTCAAGTTGATTAAATGTATGAATGAGCAAAATGTGTGCTATATTTATAGTGGTCATGGGGGGCCTTATTGGAGCCAACCTAACCATGAAAAACGCCTTAACAAAAAAATGTTTTTTAAGAGGAACCAACATGAGGGAAACTTTATAATCCTTTTTAGAATTTGTATTGCTTTAGAGGTGAACTTTAGCTAAGAGGCTTATAAGGCATGTGAAAACTTTAAAAAAATTATATCTCTCCAATCGTGAAGAGTTAGAAGGCGTGCCACCAATCACCACAAAGATCTTGAAACTAGCAATCTAACTATGGAGGTCTTGCATGCAATTATGTTGTCCTTGACATCCTTATTCAAGAATCTTCTAAGGGGCTCATTGACTCCCCCTTGCTTTGACATCTTTTAGCCTTGCTTAGACAACTCAACACTTCTAGCTTTGACATCAATGAAAACACATCAACAATCTCCCCTTTTGTCATTGATGGCAACACTCTGCCATTTCTCCCTTGTTCAGTATTCTCTCCCCCTTTGACATCAATGGCAATTTGGGTGCTCCCCCTAAGCTTGTGCTTCCATCTAATATAATTTGTCCTATTGAACGCTTTTAAAACAAGGATATGCCTTGAACCCTCTTTACAATGGACTAGCATCGCTTCTTTCTTCCTCATCAATATTAGGAAGAGAAACCTGTGAAAACGACAAACTTCTATTGGCCTGGCAAATCTTGCAGTGGGAAGTAGAGTGGCAACATTTCAATGGACAAATTGCAATTCAGGAACCACTAAGGCACAACCCTTATAAGACCCTTCAAGAATCGTTGGTCTTGATGAGTCATATGCTGAAATGAGTCACTCGCATAGAACTCGCGCATAAGACCCTTACTCGCATAATACTTGCATTGACCCATTGACTCGCATACGACTCCTATCAAACTCGTACGGACCCGTATAAGACCCATCCCTGGCAGCAAATTTCAATTTTTATTTTATTTTTCTTTTTTGTGCTTAAAATTTACCATATTTTAAGTTTTTTCTATATTTTGCCAACTCTTATACGAGTCTTATACCGGTCGTTCTCAATTCTTATACACATCGTCAAGTCAATAGCCAGACAAGTCTTATACAAGTACGATTCGTGCAACACTATCAAAGATTGTGCGTCTCTTTCATTCGCACAGCACGACCCTTCCAATCATCCACCTTTACCATCCACAGACAATGATTCATTAGAATTTTCATCTCTCCACCCAATGGATCTCAAGGTTGTAGCAAATTCAAGATCATTCATATCATCATCTATCACATAAACACCCATATTATCATTGTATTCATCTCCCATGGTTTCCAACTTGCTTAGATTAAAAATAGAATCCTCTGCAGACTTCATGCCTAGGCCTCCCAAGGAATATAGGCTTCTACTTTTGGCTCGTTATCCAAGTCACACACTAGTGCAGCAAGATCATCATCATATGTCCAAGGATTATCTGTTTCCATCCATCCCTTGAACTCCCTTTTATTTAGAGATCAACCAACCATAGCCATTCCAAGATCAATGATTTCAAACCTCTCCCACAACTGACATTTTTCACATCCAACACAACCCATTAGAGCACTGATATATTTGAACTACAATTGAATTGACTTTTCAACTCTTTTCCATTTTCACCCTTCCATAGCTTAGCCTCATCTAAAGGAATTGGACAAGTTGATTGCAACCGGCTTATTGTTTAAAAACTAATTAACCAATGACAATGTAATTTGGTCTTCATAGAACTCTACTTTGCCTAGGAGAGATAGTATCTTGCCTTTGTCACTACCTAAAGCATACTTGTCAATAACAATGTTAACCCCAACCTTGCTTATGGGGCCATATGCTAGAATTTTGGTAAGACTTAAAATATCCTTGTTGTCTCCTTGTTTGAAGACCTCTTCGTCATGCACAAATCTGATGACTAAAAGACTCTCAATAGATAGAATGCTTGCAAAATACACTGTTCCCAAAGATGACCCCTTACAAGCCAACTATGCTTCTTCTTTAAGCTTGAGACAAGCTACAACTTCTCCAAACCCAGTATGGGAGATAAACAAGTATTGTGCCCCTTCATTGTCTAGATATCTTGGAATGACATCCATATATGTGGCAAGGCTTCTCTTTCTCTTTTCAATGGTATTCTTTTGTAATCAACCCTTCATCTTTTAGAGTAGCATACACTTCCACCGGTGTCTTGACATTTTCACATGAGATATTTTCCCAACATCCTATAATGTCTTACTGGTGTGTGACAGGATTAACCTCCTCCCGATGCAAAAGCACACACCCACTTGGTAGTTAAGCCTCAAAAATAATATCCTCCTTCAATCTAGCCTCCATCAAGTGCTGGTAAACTAGAAGGTCATCAACCTTCTAATCAAAAACATCCTTGGACTCTACCACAAGACTGGGCTTACACATTGGCCATTTATATGTTGCAAAAAGAACATAGATGGAGGTGGCTCTGAGTCCGCAAGGTGTAGGCATAAGCTCTCTTTAACAATTCAAATTTGAGCCTTGAGCAATCAAAGTTGGCTCTAGCTCTTTTGGTTTTCTTTTCCAAACTTTTGAGAGATTTCCTTTATGCCTAATAGAAATCATTTCTCCCTTGGCTTGTTTACAAAGCCATTTCAAGTTGCTTCTGCAATCACGTGCTATATGCCCAAAGTTGTGGCATTTGTAGCATTTAGTACTGTACTTTAAAAAGGAAGCAACTAACTTATAATTTTTGTTGATATACCCATTATTATCTCTTATTTCACTATTTCTTATATTGTGTAAGGATCCTTCCAGGCATTAGCACACCTTTTAGGTGTAATACCTCTTTCAATCTCACCCTGATTTCTTCCCTCAATTCCACTGTGGTTGGGGCTTTCATGACCTTCAAACTTTATTTCAATTTATGGTGACTTGAGGTTTGCATCTTCTTTGTATGAAGGCTCGCCTACATAAGCAAGACCTATTTTGTCGTATGGTGATCTTTGACTGCTGAGAATCTCATCCAACATTTGAGAACTTTTCAAGTTCTTGTTGAGCTTGTTTATTTCATTCCTTAATGAGACAATCTCTCCTTCAAGCCTCTCACAATTTGAATTTTCTTATTTTTCCTTTAGCTTCCTTCTCATCAATTCTTTTGTTCTCTTTGCTTCTTTTAGCTAAATTTTCAAGGAGATAACTTCTTCAAGATTTCGCTCTCGCTCTTTCTGTTTTCGATCAAATTGTGCTTCTAGCTTCTTATAATCCTCAACTTTTTCTTTCAACTAGCTTGTTAATATTTCTTCTCTCATTTTTGCTTCCTCTACTTGAAATCTCATGAGGGCAATTGTTGAGTCAATTTAATCACTATTGATTTGACTAAATCGCAACCATTAATTGTCAACCCAAGGTAAGTTTGTTTGTTTCCAAGGAGTATGCACTATCTGTGCCGATACACTTCAAGCAAGAGTAAAAATAAAAAACAGAAACGAATGTCACTGAATTTAATTGTGGGAAGTAATACTCATGCAGAAATCAAAAATTGTTCTACAGAAATGAAACCACACTTCATGTTACCAAGGAAAAGGCGCGCCACACACCATACCACTAACTAAGTTGGTTGAATGAATATTATGCTCAAATCAATCCTGTGTGATAGCATATCAAAAATCTGGAAACAGAAATAAACCCATTCTGCAAGTTACACGACAATAGAAATAACTTCACACTTATTGAAAGGAGCAATGATTAATCTACCACTATGCTATTGTTGCTGCTGCAATCCCTGCTAAAGAGGAGGGCCCTTCCTCCCTAGCAGGGTGCGGGGATGAAATGCGAATTAGTCTAAAGTCCCAACACCACATCTGTAAAAACATCAACAATGTTATTCTTTGTATTAAAATGGTTATGAATTACAGAGGCAAAATGACAATACTGTCCCCGTTTACATGAAACCGAGTCCCCTTTATAAGATTTACATGCCCAAAATAAGAAACAGATCAGTCATCAGAATCTCACGATTCTCATGCTGATCAAATATCGAGAGAGAATAGAAATCGTTACAACAGGTTCTAAATACAAGGCCTATTGTTGTTACATCATTTCTCAAAATCACAATTGCCTTGATTCCTTAGCCACCCATAGATAGCACAATCTTTACGATAGTTGTCCTGTGGAATAGTACCCATGGTCCTAGACAGTTGCGATGTAATCAACATCCCGCAGTGTGACAGCAATTCGAGGTGTAATAGCAATGCTTAAGGTGTAACAGCAATGCTTGAGGTGTAACAACAATTCGAGGTGTAACAGCAAGTACTCAAAACCCCTTTGTGAATTATCACACCGTTGTTCATCCTTTGGCCGTGGACTTTGGAGCATCACCTCAAAGAAACAGAGCCAGATAACTTTTTCCATATTTGCCTCGGTTAGCCATCAAAAAGATATCACCTCATTCATATTTAACAAAAATGGCAGAATAATGTCATAACAAAAATGGATTCTTATAACCGAGAAAAAGGTAATTATGATATAAACTCTATAGAGGTTCAGAGGTGAAATGGTCAATGATGGGGGGGAAAAGGTGTCTAAAATATGCACAAAACCTACACCCAACAGCAACTTCTTTTGTTCTGTCAAGGTCATGATCCTTGTCTTCAAAGTCAAGGTCTTCCTTGCTTTTGGCATTTTCAATTTCATTTTCATTTGACTTCTTTGAAATTGTTTCCTTTTTGGTGGTTCTTTCTCTTAATCATCTTTATATTATAGATCGACAAGCTTTGGTTTTTTGTCACAAAGAAAGATCCCTTTGAGTAGAGATTTTGTATCTTATCCCAAAGCTCTTTAGTTGATGTACATTGTCCCAATTTGATTTTCTCAGATTTTGATAAACCTCTCAAGATAGCATCCATTGCTTTTGAATTTTTTTCACATCACTATTTTGCAGTTGCATCTATTAAGGGAGTTTTTGAGGTTGTGTATTCAATAACAATTGAGTCCCAGATACCATATCCTAGTGTCATAAAATACTCCTTCACTCTTATGCTCCATGATACATAGTTTGTTCCATCAAACAAGGGAGCTTTGCCATTCTGATTGTATTCATCACCTTTAGTAGGTTTTGTATTTATGACTGTGGGGGAGACCTCTTCTAAGATCTTGGAAGTTCGCCTTCTTGACCTTGCCATCTGTGTTCCTAGGATCTACCTTCTAGCTGCTAGGATGTGATTGAAGGAATCAGCTCTGATACCAATTGTTAAAAATATTGAGGGAATGTGAATCAATATTTAGCCAAATTTAACATTTTTTAACCATTAATGCATCACATGATTAACCATCAGAGATAAAACACAAGAACACTGAGATTTTAAATTAGAAACCCTAAACCGAGAGAAAACCACTTGAACGTTTTGCTATCAAATTCAGTTTATTACATCAACTGGTGAGGACACCAATCCTCTATAAGCAACAACTTACGACTTTCATAGGCACAAACCTATGAGAGACACCAATCCTCTTGATTTTCTGTAGCATCAGGAGGTATTCCAACATGACAAAATGAAGGTCTCCAAGTCGACCTAGAAAAAATAATATATAAATTATTTTTGGAATGAAATCAACCCAGGAAGTCAAGTCGGCCCAGCGAAGTGAAAGGGTGTGTCCCTTGGTTTATTTTAGCACATTCGACAAGTATAAATAGACAATGTGACATTTCATTTTCTCCACCAACGAAGAACCAAGTCAAATCTTATTTTTTCTGATATTTATCTTCTCTTGGCCACACCTGTGAGGAGAAAGAGGACGAGGTAACCAGCATTAAATGGACTGTTTGATCTTCGTTTTGACTAGAGTAGACAGAGTTTGGCTGCGCTGCAACTAGCTGCAAGGCGTTGACCACAAGGTCGCAGCGCATTGATTGCAAACTTTGACTACATAACTTGACCAGTTTGACCACAAAATTCAAAAGTGATTTTTGACATGATTGACCAAGGTTGACCAATGTGAGATTGACTAGGTTTGACTGGTATTTGACTTGGATTATTGACACAGATTTATAGACAAAATTGTTGATTTTGTATACCTTGCTGAAGAATAATTTCTCCTAAAGAAAAGTTGTTGGGTTTTCTCCCAAGGTTGGGTTTCCCAGTGTATAAGATACCCTGTCAAGATACTTTAGAATTTCCACTAAATTTATGAGTTTGGTCCGAGTTTGTCCTTGTGGTATTTCGTCAAACAATTTGTAGGAGTACGATTGTAAGTGTGTTTTCTTATACTTAATTTAAACAATTTTGCACACAGAACTGGAAAGACACCATAATAATGCTTCAGAACAATGATATATATTCCATATTTAACTCGGAAATGAACATACACATTAATGGACACTTGCAACAGCAATAAATGATGAAATATATTGGTGACTCTCAGCATACTTCATTAAATATTTGGTTGTAGATGACTAGTGCGTTTGTCACTTAATATATCTCAGCCCCACGTAGAATTCAATGAGGAACTTGTGTGGCCACCTAGCTGAATAACTCAACCCCTTAAGATTGAAAACTCGACTTTGTAAATTCTATGCACAACTCTGAACTCTTTGTCACCAACTAGCAGCTCTATCTCAGCGTCCAAAAAAGATCTCAATTAGAATAACTCGACCTTTGAGATGGCAATTCTCAGCCCCTGTCAACAGTTTGAATAATATGGTCTAAGTCTCTTTCTGGCAAGGTCCTCGACCCCTGAGATATGGTTGAACTCGACCCACAAAGGTAAAGTAAACATAGCCCACAGTAGAAGGTGACTCCACCCCCAAGAAAGAATAGAACTCGTCCCCTTTTTCCTTCGGTCTCAGCGTTTGTATCAGCTTTGCCCTCTTATCAAACCAGTCCTCTTAAATAGTCCCACTCGACCCCCAATAGCAAAGATAACTTTGCCTCTTTATGCACAGGGCTCGACCAGCAAAGCAAGGAATAACTCAGCCTCAATACTCTAGTAGAACTCGACCACTTCTTCCACAACTCGACCAACAGATTTGAGCTTGGTAACCCAGCCTGTAAAAGATATATATAATGCCCAATGTTAGAGTATTAAATCAACTGATAACACTTAGAAACTTACTCCAACACTGTCATTCATTTCTCCTCCTTCAACACTAAAGCTTTAAGATTAGCTAGGGTGTATAGTTTCAACACCAAAACTAGCAACCAATAATGAGGGTTTCCAAAAACCTTAGACTCTTCCTCAAAAGCTCTCCAAAATTCTAATTCTCAAGTGAGCAAAAACAAGAATGAGAAGAGACTCCTCATTTTCCCCTTTTTATAACTCAATCGCCACCTTTGCCACATTTTTACCTCTTTATATTAATAGTCACTTTAGTGGGTTTTCTCACTTTATAATTTAGAAGTGACTTTTCGTCAGAGTAAGACTCATGTCCCATTTTTACCAATTTAGCTTTTGTAATGTTTCCTCCAAGGCGAATTGTGTTCCCTTGATTAAATATTCCTGCCCTCGCCTATGGGGACCTTATTAGGCTAGCAGTCCCCCTTCCTTATGTCTCCTAAGCGAATGGGGACATTACACCCAGGGTATAAATATTGTCTCTACTGTGCATGGTTGTCTTTCTATGATCTTTACTGTTTCTACTGCATTTACTGTTGATATTTCTGAAGTGTAATTACTCAATGATATCAGTGGCATACGAATATTGTGTGAAAATCATTAGGAAGTAATTATCTGGCAGAAAATTGTATTCTACTATGCATCTTGTAGAAAATTTCAACAAATCCGTCGATTGAGCACCAACTCAACAGAATTTGTGGGCAACAACCCACAGGAGACATCAATCTCTTAACTAAGCACCAACTTAGCCTCAAGTTGTTTCTTGGATCTGTTGTCAGTAACTTTTTGGTCCTCAAATCTTCAGTGAATCGTCATCAACCTTGAAATCCTCGGGTTTGCTCCTTCAAGCATGATCACAACCATTGTGCTGAACTTGCCTTGTCTTCAACTGTCTTTGGCTCATCTTTTGTAGCATGACCCCTCGTATTGCTCACCTTGCTGTCACTAGTCTGCAACTATCACCTCTAATTTTTCCACTGTCACTATACCTTTTTCCATTGTAGCTCACTGCAGCTTTACTTGCAAACTATCCTTGTTTGTCCAGAACTAGGCCCGTGGCCTATCTATGTTAAACACTTGTTGTCACAATTCTCTTTTATAGGCCTACCCCACCTCCTTGTTGTTATTGGTTATGGTAATCAAAATACCCTCCAACAATGAAGCTCCTTCACAAACGCTTAACTCTTGAAGTATCATCTATCACTGTTGCGGGTAAAGACTCTACACTCCACAGTACATTACACTTGTCCCTTCAACAAACTAGGCCTTTGTCACAGGTTAGGAATGCACTTGTTCCTCCCCTACTGCTAAGGGTATCCTCCTTGGTTATGTTGTACAAAATCAATAACACTCTTCTCCAAGACTTTACACCCAAAAGTATCAAGCAAACCCTCTGTGACAGAGATGCACTCAACATATTCGGTGAGTTGCTCCTTTACACACAGCAAGGTCAGCCTATAGCAACAGAAAATACCTATAAAAAACACAATATAGCGCAGAAATAAACCCTTTATCCATTGTCCTTCTTCCTCAGATTGGCCCTAAGGCCACTGCACAAATCTTTGATCATGTAATTTTAACTCCTAGAACTTAACTTATTTAGCCTAACTTAGTTGAGCCTTGCTTATTTTCATAGGAACCACCCCCCTTGGCTTCGCTAGGAGTTAGCTTAGATGAAGGAGTTTAGATTTGAGTAACAGCAACTCAACTCGAAACTTCACCCCAAGTCCATACCAAGTGCAGTTAAATATTTTCTCCACGATAATCTCAGGTGTGGAATCAGGTGGCAACAGAACATAAGAATTCAAACCTTTTTAATTTCCCACATTATTAGATGAAAGAACACAATATGTAATGTCCCTATGGATTGATTGCCTTCAGAAGGATGAAGTAGCCTATCCAACCCCATAGGCTATATTCATGATAAAGGGAGAAAACCCAATTACCCAATGTTTGAGGCAACATTGGATAAATTTTGGGTCAGCTGGGGCAAAAAGCCCAAATTGGGGATTGCACTTACAACCCCACATGGGAGTGAACCCCGTCAGAAAATCTATAAATAAAGGGGAGTTGGAATCATTTGGCATCATCGATTGGATTTGATATCTCTGTTTTCTTAAGCTAAGGCTCTGAGGGTTTAAGACCCCTTATTCTTGATTAGCTTCGATGGAGGTGATCCTGCCCTATCTAATCCTTTTGGTTAGTTTTAGTGGAGTTGATCCCACCCTACCTAGACACTTATTTTCCTTATTCCGACATAGCATTGGGGCAGTCATAGTTTGGTTTTGAGGATTGAAGAATTTCTTCATGTCCTGGCACAACACACTCTCTTAGCTCATTTCTATCCTACAGGAAGCTTTTTGCGATTATTATACTAGTCAACAGGCATTGTCTTGGGAACAGTGAGGTCATCTAAGAGTTCTTCCTAGCCATAGCCGCATGACACAGGTACAGACTAGCCACAATTTGGTCAGTCTAGCCGCAGGGTGGCCATAAGGCCGCAACCTGGTCGTAGGGCGCAAGAACCTGTACAAGCTCAGGAAACGGGGCATTTGTTCTAGCTACAAGATCAGGCCTGAGACACTAAAAGCGTCTCAAAAGTTTCATCCTCCTTCACAAAGGAAGTTGTATAAGCACTAAGCACCACAGCTCACCATTTTACAATGTCAAGGGACTGAGTCTGGTTAAAGACTCTAGTGTTGGCTGAGGAGTTTCATGGTAGGGATTTGAGTGTTGTTTTCTTTCCTGGAGAAGTCTAAAAGCAATCTAAGAAAGCGACAATCTGAAGTAACAACATGGGTTGTTCACTGTTATTTCCTGAAACTGGCAGCGCATCAAAAGCAATCCATCTTAGTAGAAACTTTGAGTAAGGATAACAGAACATATCAGCAAAGTTAGATATTTAGTCAATAGTTACAGTATTAAGCTAGTTACCATAAGAAGTTTGTCTACTGAATTTTGATATTATAATCAGAAGTGTACAGGTGGATTTTTGGTGAAGTGGATTACTGTTGTTGGGGCAGCCAGCCCTAACTCATTGTGAATTGTTGAAGTATCGTATCACTGCTGGATATTTTATTTGTTGTTGGGAAATCCTATGTTATTCAAATGAATGGATGTACGGGCATTGTTACAATTTAATCTTTTGATATATATATATAAGGAAACCCTATCTAAGAAACCATAAGGCCTAAAACTTACCCTATGACATTATAGTGGTATCAGAGTTGTCTCTCCTGCCAGCCTTGAGGGTTCTTTAATGATGGAGCAGAGTCTTTGCGAAAGCTTGAAGAGATTCACAAGAATCTGCCAAGGGAAGTTGATGCATAGGCAAAGGTGCACCCGAAAGATTGGTCGAAAAAGAACAAAAAAATTGCTCAAGAAAGGGCAATGTCTCTAAGGGCAAGAGGCACTTATGACATCATCAGCAGCAGGGTCAATTAATGCCCCATATAAAATGTAATGTCCCTTAATAATAAATAATAAAAATAGTAAATAATAAAATAATATAATATTAAATAAATAATAAACAATAAATTAATTACATGCTCTAAATAAATATAATAAGAATAAATAGAAAAATAGTAAAAAAATCAGTAAAGCTATCAGAAAGTAAAAACAAAAGAAATAAAACAAGAAAAACAGTTAAAATCAGTAAAGCTATTAAAAAGTAAAAACAAAAGAATAAAACAAGAAAGCAAAAAAATTGCATGTTGACACATGGAGTGTGTGCACGTGGTTCTCCTTCCAATGTTTGCTCTATTTAATAGATGGGGAGGAAGATGAGAGACATTCCATCATCCATTCTCTGGGAAAATAGTGTTACCAGACAAAGGATACCCTAGCAGTAATACGTTGATTTAGGGCTCGGAGGTGGCCAGTTGTAGCAAGATTTTGTGCAATTGAGCCTACGGTTGGGTGGAGAGTCGTCCCCAAGACTTTGTTGCAGGTAGCAGAATTCGCTAGCATTCCACAAATAAGTTGTCTCTCTTCACTCATATTTTTGTAATTTAAGGTTAACTAGTTGATAAAATTGCTTGTTGATTATAAATCGCTTGATTAATCTAATTAATTATGTGTTTTAATTTCGGGGCTGTTACATATGGGATCAGAGCTTAGGTTCAACTCTTAGGGCCTATTGACATTTTAATATAAAAAAAAAATTGATTTAAATGATTTATCAATTTCTTTTGGGAAGCCGTCAACATTTCTGAGCGAAAATCTCTACAGTATTTGAAGTCGATTTTGAGAAATAAATTATTCAAAGCATTGGAATCTATAATTTAATTTCTGAGGCTGTATTCACTTTACCTAGTGCGTAATTTTCATCGTGAACATACAACCAAATCTCTCATAAATTGCACATATAGTCTACTGATTTGGAATATTCTTGCACAACCAAATCTGGTACACTACAATTGCAGTTGATTCTGATTAATGCTGGAATTGCTAATCTGCTGTTAAATTCCAAAGTCTGTAAGTCTGTTAAATTCCAAATCTCTATTTACATGGTTCGTCATTCTTCTTTGAATTCCCAATCTTTGTTTCAAGGTGTAGCATTTTTCTTCGAATTATTTCTTTATGCCTTCAAATCTTTTGGCATGCTCCAGTTGCTAGTAGTTAATTACAGGTCATCAGGACTAAATGCTAATGATTTCCTAGCGCCTCCAATCATCAAATTTGGGCAGGTTGCAATCAAATCATTGTGCAAACGAGTTAACATTGTGACCTTTCCTTCATACATCATTAATGAGAAGCATAAATCTCCCAGATATCTGGTATCTAGGTTGTCGAAAGATAGAAAAAATTCCACGTTTCTCTTCTGATACTGTCTGATCAGGTTCTTTAGGGCCGTGAGCTTCCTTTTGCGCATTTTTGATACCCGCAGGCCCTGAAGGCTTAGTTTGGCTTTCAGATTTAATCCTCACGCTATTTGGCAGTAATTAATAAATTTTGAGGCAGTCGCTAGCATCTAGGTCTCCAATCAAATATGTGTTTGATTTATCTGCTAACCCTTGTCCTTCTGCAGGAATTTCAAAAAAAAATTAAGAGATTAAAGGCACAGGGTTTTGCAAATAATTTTTTCTAAATTTTGCTCTCTGATCTGGCTCGTCTTTTGCTGAGAATTCTTTTGGAAGCTAAATTTGTGGTTTTGCAGGCTTTGGAACCATAATTTCAGGAAGGCCGCAAGCCCTTTTGTCATCAAACCCTCCTCTTATGCATATGACATTCTGTCCAAGCATTTTGTTACTTCGGTTCACCCTTTCCAGATTTTGTACATGCCTGTACAAAGTTCAGTTATTATTTGCTCTCTCTGTTCTTAATTCTCTGTTATTTCAGCTGAATATATTGCTGGTAGGCACTTTAAGTTATGGATGGCGCAAGACTCAATGTGTACAGAGGTGCGGTAATAGATTTCCAGCCCACGTGAAGAGTTTCCATACTGTAATTCGACATTACTGATTAGTCTTTCTATTTTCAGATTATTACTACTGTCAATAAATAGCACATACTGTTACATATAAGTATGCTGCAATTTTACCCATCAGTTTAATTGTTTCGGTATTTAAGTTAAAGATAATGCTTCCATTCTTTTGACCAATAGTTTTGTTAAACATTCCTCTATATTGCACAGCCCGTTCAGGGTAAAATTTACAAAAATAAAATTTAAAATAAACAGGCGTACTCTGTCCATTTAGATAGAATTGAAGTTGTAAGACAGGAATCCTTGTTTTGAGATATTAGAAAATTATGAATGGTTTAGTTAATGTAAATGTTTAATGTGTATTGAAATTGTTTAACTATTTCAAACTTTCCGTTAAATTAAGTTAAAATTATTTAACTATTTTTCAAATATATTGAAATTATTGAATTATTTCAAACTTCAATTTGAAATTGTATTGGAATTATTTAACTATTTCAGTTTGTTAGTAATACTTCTTAGTTATACCTTCTTCCGATTCCAGTTTTGAGATAATGAATTAGTAATTTTTAATTTAATACGTTTTAGATATAATAAATCAGTAAATTTACAAATATTCTTTGTATATAGATTTCCTAACCCTCATTGTATATAGTCGATTTCCCACGTATCTTCTGTTTGTCTTTTGGAATTTTGCAGATCTTAAAAAGTTTTACTTGATTGAAAATTCCCTTTTGGGCATAGTACTGTGGTAGAAATTTTTTTTTGCGGGTTTGAACATGGGAATTTTAAGGAAATTCCTCATAATTTTTTTCTAAAAATTATGCCGATGCCGATGTATTATAGCTAATAGGTTGTTTAGAGTTCCTGGTTTTGTTTCGATCTTTATGTTGTTATTTACATCGCTCATAAAAGCCTTTTTCTGGAGAACTGGGTATTTGGTACTTATAATCGGAGTGCAGGGGCCAGAGGTTTTTTTTTCATGCGATGACGGTATATGAAGGGATAATCCAGAAATAAAGACATGTGAGAGTTTACCGCTGTATGCGAACGCGGTTTATTTAATGCAGGCTTCGGATATGATCTTCAAGAGGATTAGAGAGCGTTGTCATCGTATAATCATGGACATTTATTTTCCGAGATCTCGAAATCTGCAATGGTAAATTAATGAAAAATTGTGTATAGTAGGTCTCAAAGGACAAGGATTCGATTCGATTTTGAATCCTCACTCTTAAAGAAGTTTTTGTTTAGAAGTGAAAAGGTAATTGATAAATGTAAAACCCAGTAGCCATTAAAGCTTAGTTTGTGTAAAACATAAAACACCCCACTTCTGAACCCAAAACATTGTAGCAATAAACAAAAGCAGCTAGAACATAAATCAAGAGATGTACGCTACTTCACTATTCAAAAACCTACGTACAGATCTATAAATTCATTCTTTCAAACATTCAGATATTGGTAAACCCAGATTTATCAGATTTATAGATCAAGCGTGCTACATTCACAGATCAAATCATATAGATGATACCACTATTCCACCTTAGGTATTTGACCCATTCAATAGAACTTATCTTCTCCTTGGCGCTCAGGTTCCTTCTTCATTCAAATCCAGATCTGCACCATAACCCAATCACAATATTCCAGATCTAGCACTTTATCAGATATTCAATACTTCAAAAGATGCCTTGCCAAATGATCTCCTTCCTCTTTTATAGCCTTAGGCCTTTCACAATACCACGAACCAAAAACCATAACAATTCAATACCATATACCCAATACTTGGGATCAACACTTTTGGATGCAATACCATGGACCAAAACCATAGGATCAAAAACTGTCAAACTAATACCATGAACCAACCATAAGATTTCCCATGTGCGTGCGCTTTTCTCTGCATGAAAGTGCGTGAATTTTTCTCTGCATGAAAGTGCGTGAACTTTTCTCTGCGTGAAAGGAACTTTTCTCTGCATGAAAGTGCGTGAACTTTTCTCTACATGAAAGGAACTTTTCTCAGCATGAAAGTGCGTGAACTTTTCTCTTCATGAAAGTGCGTGAACTTTTCTCTGCGTGAAAGTCCGTGAACCAGAAAATAACTTTGCTGCACTATAATTTATCATCTGAGGTGAGTCGGTTGCCATCAAATACAACATATGTATCATAATGCCAACATGTTCTCATGATGACATGCAAGACTTGGCATGTGGATTATTTTCTATGAATCTATGATGGTATAGCTAATGCATTGGTTGCATGTTGAGGTGTGATGATTGACAGGACTCCGCAAATGGGCCGAGAGGGCCGATTTATTTGATGATCTCGTGCGAGCCCATATGCACGAGGGAGAATAAGTAACACCATATGGGATGGGGACAAACTCATCAACATTACATATACCAGTGGTTCATTTGTCTTGTATAGCTCTTGATGGATAGCTCTTGAGGGCTATGGGAACATCTTGAGGAGGCCAAGTGCTTGATGTTGAAGGCTAGGTGCCTAGTATTGTATTGGGATGTCGAGGTCTGGTAAAGGTGTAAGGACTTCGATGCCTGGGGTTGTGCGCCTTAGTGAGTTGTGGAGGGAGTGGACCAACCTTGCGAGATGCCTAGACACATTGAGCATTGTACCGGAAGCCTGCCTTGGGGCCTTGGGGGAAGATGAGGTCTAAATCAGACCGAGGAGGCTTATGCCTGATTCCAGAAGTGGGAAAAAGGACAGAGATTCCTTGGGATTTCTCGGGTGTTGTGAAACTTTCGATGCCTGCTGGTTATACTAGTTCAGTAGAGGGTGTCGGGACTATTACATGAAGTAATAAATAACAAAATAAATGTAATGCCCCTTTAACCAAAATACAAATACAAATATAAAGAACCAAAAAAAAAAATCTTAACTTCAGGATGAAGTTCCTTAAAGTGGGAAAGTATGTAATGTCCCTTAATAATAAATAATAAATAATATAATATTAAATAAATAATAAACAATAAATAAAATATATAAATTAATAATAAATTAAATTACATGCTCTAAATAAATATAAATAAGAATAAATAGAAAAATAGTAAAAAAACTAGTAAAGCTATCAAAAAGTAAAAACAAAAGAAATAAAACAAGAAAAACAATAAAAATCAGTAGAGCTATCAAAAAGCAAAAACAAAAGAATAAAACAAGAAAGCAGAAAAGTTGCATGTTGACACATGGAGTGTGTGCATGTGGTTATCCTTCCAATGTTTGCTTTATTTAATAGATGGGGAGGAAGATGAGAGGCATTCCATCATCCATTCTCTAGGAGAATAGTGTTAGGAGACAAAAGATACCCTGGCAGTAGTACGTTGATTGAGGGCTCGGGGGTCGCCCGTTTTAGCAAGATTTTGTGCAATTGAGCCTACGGTTGGGTGGAGAGTCGTCCCCAAGACTTTGTTGCAGGTTGCAAAATTCACTAGCGTTCCACAAGTAAGTTGTCTCTCTTCACTCATATTTTTGTAATTTAATATTAACTAGTTGATAAAATTGCTTGTTGATTATAAATCGCTTGATTAATCTAATTAATTACGTGTTTTAATTTCGAAGTTGTTACATAAAACTCTTAAGATGAGGGATAACATTCATTCACTTAAGCACAACAATAATCATCTGGCATGTGAAGTGTGGGATATTGTGGCACAACATACAAAGCAACTACTAAAAGAAGACGAAGAAAGAATGAAAGAGTAGGAGGCAAAGGCTCTTTCACAATTTAAAGAGTGGAGGGGCTGAAAACGACAGCCATCCTGAGAAGAATGGAGGCAGTAACTTATCTAGAAATGAAATCAATGAGGGCAAATCAAAAACAAAGGATGAACCGAAGGAGGACATAACAAGTAATTCAAACTCTCTTAACACAGAGATTACAGTATAAAATGGCTTCTCGGTAGTGGAAAAATTCCCCAACAAGGATCAAGAGGAGGAAACTTGTTTATTACAATTGATCCTTGAGACAAAGAACACAAAAGTAATAAGGAAAGATGATTCGTTGACCAATGATCAAGCTTAGGCAGTCTCATCAAAAGAGTTTGAGCTAGATATTATTGATAAAAGGGGTGTTGATACTCTTAGAAAATGTAAAGCCAATGACAGAGATTACCAAAAATATATCAGTGCTCAAGAGGACCCACCTAATGGCAGTATGGAAAATTCCCTATTTAATACTACTATTAACTTCAAGAATCGTGTTCCTCACCACTCCAATATTGTTGAATCAATAGTTGATAAGGTGTGTCAAAACATCTCACAACTTGAGAATTGTATGAGAACGGAAAATAAGTAAACGTCGTGGAAAAATGTGAAATGGAGCGTGTTACCCACCAAAAGTGGGTACCCTTAGGAGAGCATTTCTTCTATTCATCTTCTTCTAGCCGGCAACCAGCAACCCCTTACAGCCAACTTGTAGCTGATGTGATGTGCTAATTTATCTCCGCCACTTGCATTAGTCGTATGTTTGCTCGCCCATTTGTCAAGATCACATGTTAGAAGGTGGGAATCTGACCCAAAAGGTATGTTATTCATTATGCAATCGGGTGCTTATGCTTGTTTTTCATTTGGGCAGTTTGGCATGGATTATTGGGTGACTCGGAAGAACGAAGGCCTTTGATCGTGGTTTTGTTCCCTCGCCTTAAATGGGGGGTTAATCTTCAATCCTAGTCCCATGGGATATCCCCTATTAGCCTATGGCTTTAGGGAGAGCACTACTTGGGAAACCCTGATTTTGGTAGCATGGTCTCATTTTTCCCATTCTATATTTATCACTTCTCTCTGCATGCTATGAGCCCTATTCACTATTTCCCTTCTCTGGGTCCAGATGACCATTGGGTCCACTAGGTCTAGCATCTTGTAAACGTTGCCCCAAACGCTGATGCAGCTAAAAGAAAGTTAGAAGCATATCATGGCCACAAGCAAGAAACAAAAAATCATAAAATGCAAAAGATGGTTGAGACACTAATAATAACGCATGGGCAAAAGCCAAGCATGAGCTCTGCCCCTTATCATTATAGCCATCACCCTGGTTCCTAGGGCCAATGATTGCCCCATCACATCATAAAAGGAACCAATGCACATCCCAACCCTTAATGGGTGATGAACTGCCCCACCTTTAAGGGGGTAATAACTGTTATACATCATTCACAGCATGCTCTCATTTCCTAGAGCTTTGAGTGTTAGGATCTTTATGGTCTCAAGCAAGCTCCTCGGGCTTGGTATGCCAAAATGGATAGCTTTCTTTTAGAATCTGGCTTTTCTAGGTGTTATTCTGACAATACTGTCTACACCAAGAAAGTGGGCAACTCTCTTATCATCCTTGTTCTTTATGTTGATGATCTTATTCTTACTGGTAGTGATCCCAACCTTATAAACCATGTGAAGTCCAGCCTTAAAAAGAAATTTGAAATGACAGACTTAGGACACTTACACTATTTTCTCGGTCTTCAAGTCTTGCAATCCAAGGAGGGTATTTCCCTTTCCCAGTCCAAGTATGCTTGTGATATTCTTCGTCATTTTCACATGGAAGAATGTAAGCCAGCCCTTTCTCCCTTTCAGTCTGGAGTCAAACTTTCAGTCTCTTGTACTTCTCCTGAAGTTGATGCTACCTTATACCGTCAACTTGTAGGAAAACTCTTGTATTTAACCCATACTCGTCCTGACCTTTCCTTTGCTGTTGGCCTTGTTGCTCGTTTTATGCCAAACCCCCGTGAAAGTCATTGGAAAGCAGCTAAAATGATACTTCGTTATGTTCGAGGTACAGTACAGTTTGGGATTCATTACAGTGCCAAAGCAACTCCTCTATTAGTTGGTTTCACTGATTCTGATTGGGCTGGTGACCCTGATGATCGGAAGTCTACTGCCGGTTATGTTTTCACTCTTGGTTCAGGACCTATTACATGGGCTTGTAAGAAACAGGCTGCCATTTCTCTTTCGTCAGCAGAAGCAGAGTATCGTGGTGCCGTGGAAGCTAGTAAGGAAGCCTTGTGGCTTCGTCAGATCCTATCAGGATTGGGCTTAGCAGCAGCATCCATCCACACTTTGGTGTGATAATCAGTGCCATTCAGCTTTGCAAAGATCTAGTTCAACATCAACGCAGCAAACACATTGAACTACACATGCACTTCATCAGAAAGCTCATTCATGACCATGTTCTTGAAGTGCAATATTGTTCAACAGATGATCAAGTTGCGGACATCTTCACAAAGGCTCTCACATAGGCGAAGTTCACTAAACTTCGATTTATGGTTGGAGTTCAGGAAGTTGTCACTAAGGGGGGATAGGCTCTAGTGCCTCCTTCCTTCTCCTATTGTGTCATACTTGTAAATCCTTCAATCCTATCTCAAGTTGTTCTTAAGGGAGGATGTTAGGATATTCCGACACATAGGAATAGTTAAGTATAACTTGGTCTAGTATAGAGTTAGGTAAAGTGTGTTTCTTTACTATGTACATTTGTAACTTACAATCCGACGGTCACGATATGTAGTGATCCGACGGTTCATTCTCTCCTCGGTATTACCGACACTTGATCCATGGCTTACCACCCAATTGGTCCATGGATTCTATTTAAAGCGCATGGAGGGTCATTTGTAGGTTAACCGTGCATGAGAGAAGCTTATGTAAATTTTCATTCTTTTATTAATAAATTGCCTGTAGTGGCCACGTTGGCACAGGCAGTGGATTGTTTCCCCCATTGAGGGTTTTAACCACGTCAAAATACTGGTGTATTGATCTATGATCTGTTTGTGAGCGGTGTCCTTTTGGTGTTCTGTTTGAGGAACTTACCCTGTAAATTCCTACAGTTAGGATTTGGGTTGGGTTGAGCTGGGAGTTGCGGCCGTATATTAGGTTGAGGATTTTGTTGCAAGGTATAAGGTGTTGGTAAGGTTGGTTGAGGCAGAGGAACTATTCCCATAGGCTAGTTTGTGGATCGTTGCCAATTTGGTTTCCAGTTCTGATTTTGTGAGGTAGAAGGAGACCATTGAGAGGAATAGGGAGTGTTCTGCCATAAAGGTGGAGGGTAAGACGAATTTGGCCAATTATTATTTGGATTTTATTGGTTAGGCCATGGAGGCATAGAAAATGCTTGAGGCAACCAAGTAGAGAAAGGTGGATGGTTCTGCCATGCTGCTCCTGAATACTACTGAGAATTAAATTGCGAAGAAGGAAAGAATGAAGATGGTTCTGTAGGCATACTTGTCGGATGTGTTTTCCATTGACGAAACTGGTTCATCATATATACTGGTTCCACTTCCTCTTTTGCTTCCTTGAAGATTTCCTTTAATCTAAGAAGCGATGGGAAGCTCTCCATAGTGTGATCCTTAGTGCAAATGGAACATGTTTGAATCGTATCTAACAGACATTCTCTATGATTGTGTTTCTTTCTACAACATGGACAAAAAATAGCCAAATTCTGTTCTACTTCGGCTTGCTTTTGTTTGGTTTGCATGATATCCAATTGTGTGGTTAGGGTCCTGAGGATATCAGTCTTGAAATCTTCCATTAGATTGCTGATTTAAACTCGTGCAATGCTTCCTCTTGAGGCTTTGTTGTCTCTGGTGATTGCATCACGCCTACTTGGTTTCAGCTTGTACTGCCTCTAGAATAGATGATGCACAATTGTATAATATTTTCATATTCCTCTTGATAAATATCACCCTTCCCCATTAAATTTAATGTTTCTACCCATTGGTCTTTCATACCTTTGACCATCATAGTTTTAAGAAATTTAGGAAGCAAATTTGGATAAGGAGATCTTTGCAGATTATATTGAAAAGGTTCTACATATTCTTCAAGAGTCTAATTAGCCTTAGCTACCATTTGAAAGATTTCATCCTTCAGTTCTCTATTTTGGAAATAATCTTGGTTTTTTTTTAGAAAGGTTATTTTCATTTAGTCCCAGTCATTAATAGTGCCTCCACCAAACCACATAAACCAATGCAGAGCTGCTCCCCTCAGAGTAGAGGGGAAGAATTTTAGCTTCTGGGGGTCGGTACTAAAACATTGAATTTGAAAAGGAATGTGTCAGGATTCTTTGAAGTTAGCCCATGGAAGGTAGGAATATTCTCTAATGGAATGGCTTTCACGGGAGCATTGACAACTATGTCAATAATAGGGTATTGTAATGTAGAGGTCTAAGGTTGTCATGGATTATTGGCCATTTGGTAAAAAATATGCCAATATTCTTCAGGAATTTTTGGAGCTAGAGCTCTGTTTATGGGGGAGATAAAAGAGACTTTTAAAATGATTTTAACAACAGTACCTTGGTCCAGAATACTAGTTGTTCTCTGTTCAACTACTACTTTAGGAGATTTGGGTTCTGATGAATTAATCTTTTCAGAACTGCCTGTTTCTCCTTCTCCTTCATAGAGGTTGCAAGAATTCCCTTCTTATAAAGGGATAAACTGCAAATTTTTAGTGTTTTGAAAACTTTGTTTAGACCCTTTAGTCTTGTTGTGAATCTTAGCATCAGCTGCAGATGGTGATCCTGTGGCCTGAAGGATTATAGTAGGATTTCTTGTAGAAATATTTCGAGGTCCTACTGATGACTGAGACTTAGCTTTCCTTATGATTTTGTCGATAAAGGTTGATCATCCAAGGGGCACTGATCCCTTATATTTTTCAGATCTGGGTGGAGGAATTAAATCTTTTTCTACTCTTTTCTTCTTAGTCATTCACTCAGAAATTCAAACATTCATTTCTACTTGAATTCCTTTGAAATTTTGCTAAAAAGAGGATGAGGGAGCAAGCACTTTACTTACTCGTATGCATGTTCTTACCTTCCATTTTTAATAATTAGTTCTTTTAAAGAAAACAAACATAAAACATCTATTCCAATGCCATTGTGCTGAAAAGCAGGCGAGGAAGAAAGCACTTTACTTACTCGTACGCAGGTTCTTACCTTCCATTTTTAATACCCAGTGATTTCACAGTGCACAAACATAAAACACACATCACCTTCTGTGAAATGGAATGACTCTCCCCGACAACGGTGCCAAAATGTTGGGTGCAAATAAGGTGTCCTTTAGAACTCTTAAATGCCTCACATTAATTATCAACTTGGGTAGGTCTTTTTGTTTCAAGAGTGTACACAATATGTGCAAGTGATGTAAATCGTTGAATCTACATAGAGTAATTCCTTAAAATAACTTATTGATTCAATATAAGAGTAAACGGATCAAACCGTAAAATACCAACTTGTAAATTCAAGGAAATTAACTTATTCAAGCGTCAAAACTCAATCTTAATCAAAATCACAATTCAATCTTAATCGAAAGTTCTAATTGCATTTACATCAACCGAGTGCACTGTAGTGATAACAGAGCTCTTTTAGCTGAATCTAGAATTTTGCATAAAAGTAATACATCTGATATAATCAATAAAACTTTAGCTTTCAATTAACAAGAAATGATTCTTATCTATGAATCAAATCAATCCACGACATAAATAAATGAAGCCAATCAACAACAATAAGAATTAATGCAATGAATACACAAAATCAACACTAGTGAAAGTAAATCAATCGTAGAGCTATAAAACAAAGTGTTGGGTAGCAGAGTTCCCGCGTAACAACTTTGGGTTTGATAGCCTAGAAAGTAGGATAAAAATATTGTAAACCTAAGAAATATGCGGAGCACGAAATGTAAAAGGTCGAGTCAAAGGGTTGTCCGCCCCAGAAATAAAATAAAAGAATAGGAAGTAAGTTGGTCTGCAGACCATAGGAAGGCATAAATAGAGCGCGGCTCTATGAGGGAAAGGCAATTCATTTTTGGGTATGATCTTGGATCTAAATTGTAATGGGCTTTTGAGGATAGTACTTTGAAAGCATCTGTAAGTCCGAGTTGGGGGTTTGGGTAGTGGATAGAGGCTCTGCAACTATGTGCACAGATGCTTGGAAGAGTCTGCAACTGTGTGCACAGACCCCTATAGTTGAGTGCACAGGGCGGATCTAGATGTATTGGTGATAAGTGGAAATAATGATAAGTTTCTTCTGCAAATTCTATATGACAATCTGAGTTATCGCAAATATGACTATATGAATGATTGATATAAATTTTTAACCTATACGCATATGCTTGTGTTATAGATATATGTGAATCTAAGTGTATTCTAAGTGTATTCTAAGTACGTGAACTAGTTAAATATGTTAAATGTTTGCTTAAAGACCCTTCTAAGTAGATCTGAGTTACAAGAATTCATCAATTAGATTAGATCTGTCAACAGTGTGATCATAGAAAGTTAAAATCATTATGGGTCCGAATCTGCACGAATATAAAGTAGCGCGAGGCTGTTGAGCAGTGTGCGATACCTCTAGAGCACATCAAAACATCCCAAGGGTGTGGAAACCTAGTTACAACACCCTCCCTTGCTACTTTGGGTGAGACCTCAGTCAGCGCTCCGCGGACTGTTGCTGAAAGGGTCGGTAGCTGTGAGATTTTCTTGGCTAAATAATTATTCCAAACCTGGGTCAGGCCCATACAAGCCAACAAATGGTTCCATTACTAGGACCGAGATCTGCCTAAGGGATGTCCAGTGTGAAACGCGGGGACTCTAGAGAGAAGGAAATTGAAGGATCGAAGGGACTAGGAACAATAGTAGTTCAAGGGTAATAATGACGAGCGTGATCTAGTTACTGGTATTTAAAGGAGCAGGAGGTAAAGACCCGGAACAATTCTGGTTCGTGTTAACATTAGTATGGAATGCGCAACGAATTGCATATGATAATATCAGAAAGGCTACCTTAGTCAGCGCACTATAGGACCAAGCACTGACATGGTAAATAAAGTACTTAAGCGATCAACCAACGGCGGGGACAGTAGAAATCTAGACCAAATTGAAGAAGGAATTTAGCTGGCCAAATTCAGAAACATAGTCGATTAGAGGGTTCAAAGAGATCGCGATGATGTCTGGTGAAACCCTATGGGATTTGGACCAAAGGCTGAAAAGTACTATTCGCGAGGCTAACATGACATTGACAGATGCACAACACTGTGCTTGGTTTATGGCATCATTAACACCACATTTGAGGACGACTTTGTCACAACAGAAGATCTCAATCCAGGCTGAAGTATTAGAGACAACGATGAGGCTGCACCACACTATGTTACAAGACCCGGGGTCGGGAGTTTAGCAAATCCAAGTGTAGATCCAAAATTTTTGTTTGGAAATGAAGAAGTTAAAACAAGAAAAGTCACCGTGACTAGAAGTCTGGGAGGAAGTATAGTGTAGGAGCTAGGGGCATGATAAAGATCACTGCCCAGTCTCAGTGAATTATTTGGCAACGGGGGGACCAACACCATTGCAACCAGAGGCAGGGCCGAGCACAAAAACCCGCTCTGGTTTGCAATCTTTCAGGTGGGTGGAAAGCACAACATGGATAACTGTCATATGCTACCAAAATACAACCAGACCCCCAAGTAGCTATTTTGCAACTTTTGCAGATTGGTGGGCCACGAAGAAAAAGGCTGTCATAGCTACCAATTATTAATGGACTAGTCACTTGCTTACAGAATGAAGATTGAGATGTGAGGTCAGGATCCAGCCGCGGCGATCACGCTGGGTGGGTTCCAGGGCTGTGGATGAGGAAGGGGTGGAATGGGGCTAGGAGGGGATTGTGGGCAGCTAATCTATTATAACTGCGAAGGTCCAGGACATTATGTATGGGATTGTACCATCCCAATTAGAATTTCATGCAGTTATTGTGAGCAATTCAATCATGAGCTAATAGATTGCCCTATGCTGATAGCACAGATTCATGAAAAGGGCCACACAACCAACAATGACACAGAATGTGTAGATGATGATGTTTGAATCCCGCGAGGAAGATCCCCAAGTAAACATCGTACTAAGAAGTGGCACGGCCACAGGAGTGGATAGAAGGGACTTAAGTAAGGAAGACACAGGGGTTGGTAAGGAGACGAACTTGGAAAAGCTTCGCGGAGGTCTCTACCCTAGGTACTAGGGATCAACCTGAACTGGACAGGGATCCCTCAATGAAGACTACCCTTTTAGAGACATGTATAAAATTTCTTCATGACAACATGGCAGTTATAGGCTTATAGAAATTGATAAATAAATGTGCAGGATGGAGTGAACTTCACGTCGTTCGAAAGTTGGGAAGACATGCGTTGCGGACCGGGAGGGAAATGTGACTAATAGAATAGATCGACGATTATGAGATAGATCAGGTCATTCTGGATCTAGGCTCAGATGCCAACGTTTCACCTAAACAAACTTGGGAGCACATGGGTAAGCCTACACTACAATGGTCACCTATCCAATTGCAGATGGAAAATTAGTAGAAGTTCCTGCCCATTGGAAGGCTGTAAGGAATTACGGTATATATTGACAGTGAAAGTACTTGGATAGACTTTGAAGTGATTGAACTCATGGTTGAAAGTACACCTTATCCTGCGTTGTTAGGAATAGATTGGGCCACCGAAATGAATGAGGTTATTAATTTAAAGAAGCAGACAATGATATTTGAAACAAAGTCGCTCCGCATAGTCGTTCCGCTAGATCTAGCTGAAGGATTGTGTTATATTGAACCCATGTGCAACAAAGAGAGAGACGATGAATTAGATAGTATCTACAGAATAACTACATAAAGGCAAGAATGGGGCAAGACAAAGGAGGATAGAAGAATATCACGAGGTTATGTAGAATCTTGCACCACTTATTCAGATGAAGAAGATGAGCGGTGGCAAAATAGGTTGAATGGAGTGGCTACACTACACTGCAATATGATGACTAAATCTCTATCCTGTGTAAGGGACCAGGATCACGAGTTACCGACGTATGATGGGCTGACAATAATAGATAAATTCCTAACCAAATTTGAAATCGCAGTACTAGAACACAAACGATTCGATGCATTGAGATGGGTGTTGCGCGCGATGCCTGTGCGATTGTAGGTCAAACATGAAGGGACTTTCAACAATTGGCGCGGCTACATGCGCATGATAAAGATAAGATTTCAGAAGACCTTGAGTAACTATTTCAAACCAACTTTTGGTTGAGGCTTAGCCTCCTCAACCTAAGAGAGATCTCTCACTAGGTTAAAGATTTTAGTGAAAGATTAGATGGCTAACTCTATGAAACAAGTAAAGGAATATGAATGGTTGAAACACAGTCAATAAACATCTATTGGGATTATGGAGTCAGAAAACATTTAGTATGACAACAATATTAGCTTAACATGGAAATCAGGGCATCAAGAGTTCAATATATCAGTAACACATAAGAACATGTAGGAAACACAGTCTACAAATGCATGAAGGAAGTTAGAGCACAACCAATGTGTTCTAAATAACATACATTCATACCACTGAAAATGAGTAAACAAGGAAAATCATAAGACAATCAAGCATTGAACTCTCTTTTGAATCCTGATTAGTAAATCCAAACTCTGTATTACATAAAAAAACAGTCTTCTACAATGACACAATATGAGTGTTTTTCTCAAAAATTTCCAACCCTTGAGGAATTCCACCTCTTTTCCTTTATAGATTTTTCATTAAAATCTTGGATTCCTTCCTCCAACATGAGGGGAATTTGAATTTTCTTGACTTAACACCTACTCTTACCTAAAACAGACTATTAATTACAAGAGACAGTTAACTAACAGTCCTAGAGTCCTAATGCAATTAGGAGTACAACTCCTTTTATGATAGTAACAACCTAAACTATGAATTAAATTTGATATTGACAGTTTCTCCTCCTTAACTTCGACCTTGGTTATGTCCATAACCTCCTAGCTGGCCTTTAATAGCTTCTCCTTCATCTGCCCTGAAAACTAGGAAATTGTCCCTTGCTCTGTTCTATCTGAAAAATAGGTGTTGCGACAGAGATTTTATCTCCTCATAAAAAATGTGTTTTGTAAAACTGAAGGAGGATTTTGTAGAAAAATATGTGCTGAACAAAAACCTCTCTTTTGTTTTCACAATACCTTTCCTACTAGCCAAAAACTATCTTTGAATATCAGGTGTAAACTGAAAAATTGTGATTTCTGAAAAAACTGCTCCTATGGCAGTTTCGTAGCGCAATTTGAGTCATTAACTTCTCCCATATAATAATGAATCTGAACAAACTGAAAGAGGTGTTTGTATATAGTTATGTTAGGAAGAATAACCTCTTTCATTTTTCCAAAATATGCTTTCAGTTTCTCAAGAGATGTCTTGGAAGTTGACTACTTAAAACAATTGTTTTGCTGAAAAAGGATGCTTCAGTGATTTCGTAGTGCAAAACTTTGTTCTTGCAAACATTTTCAATTTTGTGAATTTTTCCTTTAATTCAGATTTAAACCTTCTCAAATTCCCTCCTCATATTCTCCAGTAGCATCCTCTTTCAAGAATATCCCCTTCTTTCCTTTGAAGATTGATCAAAAAGAGCAAAACTGCACCTATAACAGTTTTGTAGCGCACTACAAAACTGTTGTGTATTGCATGTTACCTACAACAGTTTTTCCCAAAAAAATTCCTCCTTAGGATTCTTCTCAGCCATTTCTTTATTACAGTATGCCACATATACTTGAGATTACCCATCCATAAAACAAATTCAAAAAGTAATGTCCTAGCTTCAATCAAAATTGTGTTAAGGTTTCATCACTCACTGCCCTATTTCTTTGTGCTGAGGCTATCTTCTAGATTTTCTTAGTTGAATCTCTAGGTCCTCAATTTTCCTTTTCATCACTCTGATATTGGTTCTAAGCCTGTCATTAATCCATCTGATGTATCTTTCCTCTTTAATGGCAGGGAAAGTCCAGGTGAAGTATTGGGCCTTTCTGCTCACTACTTGAGGTTTTGAATTTCTTTCATGTTCCCACAGGACCTTCATTTTCCTCTTTCTTCCGATATTTATCTTTTGAAATACTTGTAAAGGAGACTTGGAAAAACTTGCCCTATTTTAGTTTGAACACTACCTCGCTTGAGTTGAAATGGAGAACTGCCTCACTTGAGCCTTCAAATAACTCTGATGTATGCTGACCCTGAGCTTGCCAAGTGCTTCTTATGCATGAAAGGAACACGAAAATGACCAGGACCAATTCACCCTTACCTTTTCTTTTAGAAATTTGAAAAGAGTGCATACAAAGACCGCTAATGAATCTAATGATGAGAATGAATGGATGCATGTGATGGGTAAGGTTCATGGACTGAAACCTAATAATGAAGCATTAATGAATTTAGGTTGATTTGACAACTAGACTCCAGTGAAAATTTTGGGTTTTGTGCTACGGAAACTCCTAACTACGAATCCCCGATTTCGTAATGCATATATTGCATTTTCTGAGTTTTGCGCTACGAAAACTCCTAGAAATTTATAGCGCATGCCAATTTTGAAACAACTTAAAACATGACACTTTTGAAATAATGTGGAATCTATGATAGTAGAAAGAAGGTTTTTTCCCTTTATTTAATAATGGAAACAAGACTCCAACTCTATGATTTAGACTCTAAAACAAAAACAATAAAAAATGACTTGACCATGTTTAACATAAAAACTTTGGAACCATGTAGGCTGTCCAAAATTTTAAAATTTTTTACAGTGATAATAGTGGCTCCACTTGGGATAGTGTGCCCTTTTTGTACACTAAGAACCTACAGTTCGAGTGCTGCTATCCATCCTTTAGAATAAAATTATGAAATGTTGCCCAATCTGCTCCCCAAGCTTTAATGATTTCTGCAAGAGGGACTCAACCTACACCTACTAAAAAATGCTCAGTCAACCTACCCTGAGCTTATTTTCACATTCCTACCTAACCTATCAGCTAAAATTTCCACTTAAGGTAAGGCAACATGATATTTCCAATAAAGCCAATCAATTGTCTTTTCTGATATTTGAGGGTCTTGACTGCATTCGACCTCAAAATAACCATGATAGTGATATGACCAAATCAACCTATAATGTATCTAATCTTCATAATGCAAATGAAAATGAAATACTAGTGTGCAAATCTTTTCCATGTATTCATTTATAGTGTCAAAGAGGACATGGTTATTTTGATGATCATCATAATATTCTATATCTTCAGACAACTAATTTTCAGCCACACACAATTCCTTTGATATGCTATCCAATTGCTTTTCTGAATGATTTTGAGAAACAATGTAATTTTCCTCATTATTAAGATCATTCATTGATGTAAGCTGCTGCATAGTATGACATAAAAAATCAACCTTTTCGTCTGCCTGAGGGTTATAAAATTTATCTTCCAGTACTTCTTCTTGGTGTCTGCAATCATTTTCATACTCTTTATGACCAAAAGACTGGCAAGTTTGTTGCATCTTTACATTAATATCAAAGGATGTAACATGATTTTCATAAGTAAACCCCTGCCGATTTTCATGTTGCATGTCATGGGATGTTATCCTTTCTTCTAGTTGTTGAAATGTATTGTTAAGAAGAGACTCTAAAATTTCTCCATCCATAAATTCATCATCATCATAACAATCCTCCAAATATTGAATAAAACACGTATAATGTTTGCAACAATCTTTGACCAGGAATAAGGAGGGATGACACTCTTTATACATGTCATAGAATACATCATGGAAATCAACAAGAGAATATAATGAACCATTTTCTAAGCTTTTATACCAAGACCATGCTTTTCCTTCTAAAGTGGTCATAAACATCTTCATGAGACAATCTTTAGGGAACTGAACCTTAAGACTGCGTACATGCATATGGAACCTAACCAAATAAAGAGCAGCATTGTCTTTCTTTTCATATTTGAATATTGGAAGATCATCTAACCAATCAACCTTTGGCATAGGATTTGGAAAACTAGGCATATGAGACTGATTCTATAGAGGCATACCTAGAATTAATTCTTGCAATGGAATTCATCTTGAAACTTCATCAAGCTACTGATCTTCTAGCAGTGGAGTCACCTTCCAATTTGTTATTTGATGTGTGGAGTCACCAAGGTAGATTGCAGTCACGAAATCTTTCTGAGCTCCTGCTACCTTTAGAAGTTCAGCTTCTTGATTTCGGGAATGAATAATCTTCAAACTCCCAGTAGATGCACCAACATGTTATCACAAAACCTTCTCCTGATAGGCTATTGCACAAGAAGACCTTGAGTAACTATTTCAAACCAACTTTTGACTGAGGCTTAGCCTCCTCAACCTGAGAGGGCTCTCTCACTAGATTAAAAATTTTAGTAAAAGATTAGATGGCTAACTCTATGAAACAAGTAAAGGAGTATGATGGTTGAAACACAATCAATAAACATCCATTGGGCTTATGGAGTCAGAAAATGTTTAGTATGACAACAATATTAGCTTAACATGGAAATCAGGGCATCAAGAATTCAATATATCAGTAACGCATAAGAACATGTAGGAAAAACAATCTACAAATGCATGAAGGAAGTTAGAGCATAGCCAATGAGTTCTAAGTAACATAAATTCATACTCCTTTACTTGTTCCATAGAGTTAGCCATCTAATCTTTTACTAAAATATTTAACCTAGTGATAGAGCCCTTTTAGGTTGGGGAGGCTAAGCCTCAGCCAAAAGTTGGTTTGAAATAGTTACACAAGGTCTTCCTGGTCAGCAGCCTATCATGAGAAGGTTTTGTGATAACAACTCGCACATGCACCTTACTAGATGGATCAAAGCTTATGGAGAGGAACCTTAGCCAGAATGGGTGCACTTATTTATCACACCCTGGACATCATTCCCAAAAACTGGTATACTGAAGCGAAGCTTCAACATGACACAAGCGAGTCGGATATCTTGCGTGCAGGGTTTTTGTCAACATTCCTCTTTGAAGATCAATGGATGGATCCCGTGGATGAAACATTACAACTAGTAAAGGATGCCATTTTCAAGGCACCACTAGAACTAGAGGAAACTGTGCAGCCCGACTGGTTGTGATAGCTGAGCAGGCCCTAGAATGCTATAATGTCTAGGTAGACGATGATGAGGATGATCTGTGAAACGTCAATATTCTGGAATAAGAGGGGACTCATGAGGTGCATGGACCCGAAATTGAAGATCCAGATATCATTGCACCATTAAAAATGAAACAAGTCAATATCGGAACTGAAGAAGAGCCGAAGTATGCAATGGTGGGGGACTATTGGGATGACGCCACAATGGAGAAGGTCGTCGAATTGCTTTGAGATATCAAGATTTGTTCCCAACAAAGATCATGGAGCTAAAAGCAATCCTACGAGACTTGGGAACGATGAAGATAATGTTGAAGCCAGACGTGAAACTGGTGAAGCAGTGACCCTACCGATTGAATCCAAAATATAAAGCAAAGGTCTATGAAGAATTGGACAAGATGTTGGAAATAAGAATCATTGAACCAGTCGAGGAGTCTAACTGGGTAAGTCCGATGGTTGTGCAGGAGAAGAAATAGAAGGGTGAGATTCACATCTGTGTGGATCTCAGGAAGCTCATTGATGCTTGCATTAACGATTCGTTTCCAACACTGTTTACAGATGAGGTACTGGAAAATGTGGGGGTCAGGAAGCTTTCTCCTTCACGGATGGGTTCTTAGGATACCACCAGATCAAGATCATGCTAGAGGACAGGAGCAAAACAACATTCACCACTGAATGGGGTTGCTTTCAATACACGGTGATGCACTTTGGACTGAAGAATGAATCGGCGATATTTTCACGAATAGTAGTAGCAACATTCAAAGAATTTATCCACAAGTTCTTAGAGGTCTATCTTGATGACTGGACCATGTTTGGACTAGTTAAGAAGCACGTAGTGAGCTTATAGTTGATGCTAGATACTTGCCGCCGACACCAAATTGTGCTAAACTTAAAAAGTGTACTTTCCTTGTCCCATTTAGGAACTTGTTGGTCCATGTGATTTGTAAGCAAGGCCTAATGGTGGATCTAGCAAAGATCTTCATCATACTCAATCTACAAGTGCCGTGAAGTGTCAAACAATTACGCACCACACTGGGACACATGGGCTACTATCGGAAGTTCATCAAAAGCTACGCTCAGATCATGGCTCCAATGGAACAACTACTGAAAAGGGATGCTACTTATTTCTGGAATGAGGAATGCAAAAAAAGTCTAGAGATGCTTAAGGAAAAGATGGCATCAGCCCCTATATTTGTCTTTCGAAAATGGGACGTCGAATTTCATGTGCATGTCAATGCCTCATGTTCCTAGTCTGTGGATCGCAGAAATCATAGGTATGACAGAGTGTGGGGCTTTGGAGGAAAGGATCGCGCAACTAGAGAAATTGGAGGAGGAATTTTTTTAGCCGGATTCCATCAACAAGTACAGAAACAGTGTGAGAAAGCGTGGCATGATCACCATATCAAGGTGCACACCTTCAAGAAGAATGATCTATTATTGCTATATGATAGTAAGGTCAAGAAATTCCCTGGCAAACTCTAAATGCATTGGTTGGAACCCTATATCGTCAAAGAAGTTACCAATGGGAGCACGGTTCAGCTTGCCAAACTTAATGGATACCCCTTCCTAGGCCGAGTGAATGGTAGTCGATTGAAGCTCTCTACGGGCGGGTCGACAGCCTGACTAACCATTCATAGGATAGTCTCACCGCTCCAACTAGTTGAAAGAGAGCGTGGGACGGTAAAGTAGTCTGGGGGAAAGTGGCATGAGGGCCAGGATACGTGTCGATCTAGCCCATCACCAAGACCGTAGTCGCGCGGTCCAGAGTACGTTGCTGTGCTGCTACGAGCAAAGGTGACCATTCATGTCACTATTCACGACAAGATGTCTGCATTATGGTGAAAGGGAGCGAGCAGCAGGAAATTAAGAGAAGGAGTACAAGCCAGATATTGAATGAGCTACCACAAATTTTACACGGAGACACTAGAACAGGAAGGAATCAATGAAATTGAAATTCAAATTGCTTATAAATCATCGAGGGGCATCCATCGGGCAAGCTACACTTTTGGAAACCATATGTTGAGTATCGATATGGAGTTGTTCATTATCTCCACCCAAGGAATAAGCTCGAGGGTGGTGATATGGTTATTGAAGTAGCAGGACTCTCTAAGGAGCAAGGTGTTGACAGCTACGGGTGTCCCCCAGACTGCACATCAACAATAGGGGAGGTACCAGAAAAGAGGAGACACAAAGAAAAATTGGTCCAGATATCATTGCCTCGCCTAGGGGTAGGCCGATGAACTACAACAATATAGAGAAAGGATGGAAAGATGGAGACCATGGGTAGAAACGAAGTTAATAAATCATCTCTAATGGACCTTTAGGATTGGGATGTCATGAACAACAACACAGGTCTTGCAAAATTGCAACACAAGTTGCCACAGATAGTGCGAAGAGTAGATAAAAAGGCCAGAAATGACTGTGGTGGTACAAGAAGGTCCTGTATGTGGCTTCCCCACTAGAGCTAAAATCCTAGGAAGGGGTGCTCTGTGTTAACCAAGCAGAGTAGAATGAACATTATCGGTCACAAGTATGGGTAGAAACAACGAAGCAGGAGTCAGACGAAGCATTATAGGAGACAACGAAGAGGCAGTAGGACAACGAGTGTCACTCAGAGGTTGGCGAACCGCGGAGCCATGGTAACGTGTCTCGCCACACCAACGAGTGACTCGGGATGAGTCATGATGATTGTGTTGGGGGACTGTTGGGTAGCAAAGGTCTCACATAATAGTTTTGGGTATGATAGCCTAGAAAGTAGGATAAAAATATTGTAAACCTATGAAATATGTGGAGCGCGAAGTGTAAAAGGTCGAGTCAAAGGGGTGTCCACCCAAGAAATAATATAAAATAATAGGAAGTAAGTTGGTCCGCAGACCATAGGAAGGTATAAATAGAGTGTGGCTCTATGAGGGAAAGGCGGTTCATTTTTGGGTATGATCTTGGATCTAAATTGTAATGGGTTTTTGAGGATTGCACTCTGAAAGCATCTGTAAGTTCGAGTCGAGGGTTTGGGTAGTGGATGGAGGCTCTGCAACTATGTGCGCAGAGGCCTAGAAGAGTCCATAGTTGTGTGCACAGACTCCTGCAGCTGAGTGTGTAGGGTGGATTTGGATTTATTGGTGATAAGTGGAAATAAAGATAAGTTTCTTTTGCAAATTCTATGTGACAATCTGAGTTATTGCAAATCTGACTGTATGAATGATTGATATAACTATTTAATCTATGCGCATATGCTTATGTTATAGATATATGTGAATCTAAGTGTATTCTAAGTATGCAAACTGGTTAAATCTGTTAAATGTTTGCTTAAAGACCCTTCCAAGTAGATCTGAGTAACAAGACTTCATCAATTAGATTAGATTTGTCAATAGCATGATCATAGAAAGTTAAAACCATTATGGGTTCAAATCTACGCAAGTATAGAGCAATGTGAGGTTGCCAAGCAGTGCGCAATACCTCTAGACCACATCCAGACATCCCAAAGAAAACCTAGTTCCAACACCCTCACCTGTTACCTTGGGTGAGACCTCAGTCTGTGCTTCGCAGATTGTTGCCGAAAGGGCTGGTAGCTGCGGGATTTTCTTAGCTAAATAATTCTTCTGAACCTAGGTCAAGCCCATACAAGCCAACGCAGAGTAACTAAACTTTACAATAAAAGAAAGGTAAACTATAAAATAGGGAACAACAGTGAAATCTACCAGTGACCGGGCCCAAGCTGCCAGTGATTACTTCTTGATTACTTTAGAATCTTGTAAATGAACAACAACGCAAACTATATATTATTCATCAAATACAACTTTCATTACAACACAATGTCCTTCAGAATAATTCTCTATATATTAAAATTACAACTGAAGTAAAAGGCGAAACGTTAAGTCCCATATTCTATTTGTCTTTCCCCTCTTATAGTCAAAGAGGGAAAGAGATAAATGTGATTCCTCAAGATCAGGAGATCCTGAGGAATTCACAACTAAATGCTATTAGTAGATAGTCTTCTATCTTGCGCTAATCCTCTTGATTCATTTCTCGATTTAAATGCACAAGACACACGCTGTTTTCTTTGTTTAGCCTTTGCTATTCAATAATTTGAGCAACAACTATTCCATTTGCCAATTTCTACATAAAAAAAATGAAAGTTAGTTTTGACAGTCAAATCGCATAAAAAGTAGTTTCATTAGCTTTCTATCAAAATCTTATCAAAACCTTATTACATCATGGCACAAATGCATAAAAAAGGAGGAAAAATATAGTGTAATCAAGGGTAAATTTATACCTGTTGCACGACCCAATAGGTGCATTCAAACACATGTTCCTTGAAAATTTTGTTGATGACAAGACCCCAGCTATGTTATTGAAAGAATTGGGTAGCCTGAAGATGGAGGGGAAAGAAAAGGTAAAATGTTTCAACCAGAGTTTTACACGCATATTGAAAAAAATTTCAGCGAAAACCAAACCTCATAACTCCATCACTATTGATTATTACATGTTCGCACTGTTGACCAGCTTCGCACAGTTCGTCAAGCGAGCTGCGAAACCAACACTCTTGGAAAACTTCGAAGAGGCTATTGTTGTTGAAAAATACTTGCACACTATTGGACTCATCAAGGATGATGAACCAATAAAGGACTCCAAAGACATGAGCAGAAAGTCCCAATCGATTGTGAGCAAGGGTAGAGATAAGGAAGCAAATGATTGAAACCCTCACTCGCCTCATCAAGAACTTAACAACTGAAGTGTCTGAGCTTAAACAATGGAAAGCATACACATTTTCAAGGAGCTATCCACCTAGATAGGGATAGACAAGAAACTCATTAGGTAGCATCTAGTCCGCTCAAGAAAATGCGCAGAGCTCTATGTCAATGTCGATCAGTCCAAAGATCCCAAGTTTTGTTCGTTCCATGAAGAACATCACCCCGAGAACTTCTGTTCGGATTGGAAGCGAGTCATAAACTCAGTATACAGTCATACACTCGATGCAGAGAGCGGTATGCAAAAGTAGCCAGATGACATAGATTATGACGAAGTTATTGCAGCTTTTGAAGCATCAAGTTCTGGGCATGTGGTGAATGCATATCAGTGCTCACAAGTAGTGCCAAAGACAAATGCCAAGAAGCATCCCCCAAGACAAAATAATCATTACAATATTAGGAGTAAAGTGGATCTCCCTACACTTGGGGAAACACAAGATAAGATTAATCTACTGATTAGGAAGGATGATCCACTGATTGACCCAAAGAAGAAAACAAAAAACAAGTTTGGGAAGGTAACGGTGGGTAAGAGTAGTTCCATGAGCAACAAACTACAAAACACTCTGCCAGATAACATGGACATCTATTCAACCCGGACACCTCGATAATTTTACAACCTCTGGATTACAACATTGTTGATCATGAAGAAACACCGAGCAACCTTCAGTTTGTTCGAGTTGGCTAAGATCCAGAGTCAACGAGATATCCTGCTACGCGCACTCGGACAGACATCAATAGAAAATGAGGCCTCTACTAGCAAGGGAGCAAGCACACCTCCCAGATCACTCTCCATTGTGCTCAATACACTCGAGATGGAAGAAGCACACTCAGGTTCCCCCCCATTCTTGCTATCTTTTCAAATTTTCAACTGCTATGTTCACAACTATATGGTTGATTTTGGCGTGGTAGCCAACGTCATGTATTTCTCCATTGCAAAAAAGATCAATGCACAGTGGAGTGAAACATCTGCGTGAATCATCCAACTTGATCGAACATTGGTATTAGCCATTGGTGAACTATGAGACATGATCAATTGACTATCTCATGACGGTTGAGTCCACCAATGCATAAACATAGTGGTTGTAAACATCCTTGAAGCATACGATCTACTACTCAGTAGAGATTGGTCCAACAAGCTAGATGGATATTTTCTACAGACTGGTCTCACATGTGGCTTCCTTACAAGGGAAAATGCAACCAAATCTAGGTAGAGTCTGAGAGGTACATGAAGCATAATGTCACTCCCCTCAATGGCGAGAATGAACCATTGGCCTTCACAAAACTAATGTTTGGCAACTACCTCCTGGAAACAACATTGGAGTGTTATCATGAATGACCAACTCTAACCTCATTAGACACACAGTTGGGACTCCTTCCTTTCCCAACTGATGTTAATGAAACTTGTATAACTCATTGTTGTGATAGTAGCAGTAGTAGTAGCAACAGTAGTAGCACTGGTACGAGCATGCCAAATGATCTGTGTACGAATAAGTTGTGGTCCATGGATTTTGATGAATTAGAGACACATAATGGCTCAAGGACTGAGTGTATCTCATCCATCCAAAACAACAGACAATTCAGATCTCAAACTGCTTGAAGTTCAAGTGCACAAACAATGTTGCGAAATAAGAAGCACTCTCGCTGAACTTACAAAGGACCATCAACATCAATGCGGCCACACTCAAAGTGATACTGTACCCCGCGGATAGTGCCGATGCCTTCAAGGACATAACAATTGATGAAGCTAAGCATGAGGAGCCCCTAAAAACTACAGCCGAGGGAAAGGAAGGTAACTTCACAAGCTCTATGGTTTGGAAAATTTCTGTTATAGGCCGAGAAACAGTAGGACCCCATAGGACCACCACTACAAACGAACAAAGTAACCTGGAAACCTATCATGATTTGAAGATAACCAATCTCGATACAAGCTACATATAGTAGCAGTGACAAATATTTGACCACTTGACTAAATAGTATTGCGATGGATCTACATGGGCAAATGATGACCTGAATACACACTACATGCGAGTAATTCAACACAGGATTCTAGGTAAAGGAGGAGACATGTCATTGCAACAAAGAACATGTAACACATACATGTTGTTTTCTCTCCTTTCACTGAAAATATTTACTAACATTTTAAGTGTTTTGATTACTTGCAAAGTTCATCATCATACTTCGTATTCTAGCTTAAATCCTGCATGTAAGAAATTTAGGAAAATTTGCTTACGCATTCACATCAGAAACTTGAGCCCTTCCTAGAATAAAAACAACTACCCTGTGCCATCATCCAAGCCCATGTTGCACACAGTATCTGAAACAATGGTGTTGTCTTCACTTGAAGGTCTTCTAGAATTCCACGAGGTTCTGATAATGGATTTCGATGGACTTGCATTGGTTTACAAGAGGCTTGGCCCACACACATATCATTTGCAATCACTGGGTAGGAGAATTGACAACCTTCTTACCAATGGCCAATATTTCAAACATTATTTTCAGTAGGTTGGGCCACACCTGTGCTATGTACATATCTTGCTTGTTGCTTGTTGTTTCATTTGGTTTGTTTTGCTTATTATCTTTTCCTTTTCTTTGTTTGATTTTTCTTACTATTTTTTTTCACCTTCGTTTTGATTGTTTGATATATTACTATTTTTGTTTTCAGAAATAAGTGCTTCCAACTACTGCATCTTGGCTTTTGAAAAGAGTATGTGGCTAAAATTTGAGGAAACTCGTGACACTGCAACACTTGGCTAATCTTGTGTCTCCCTTCTCTATGCTTGATTGTAATTTTTGGCTGATGAAGTCCTGATAGAAAATACGAACCATCTGCAAGAGAATTTTCGGTCCAACCATGAACTTGTGTCGACACTGGGAAGCCCCATGCCTGTAATAAGCCTTTTGCTATGTCTTTTCAAGCTCATCCAACTAGTAGAAACAAATAAGGGGAAAAGCTAAATGAGAAAACCTATGTCAGAGGTCTTACATGATTCTCTAAAGGAACAACCTCTTCTGCTCTCAATAAGTCGGGGTCCCTCTTCCACGCCAACAATAAATAAGTGCCTATGCACAATCCTCTTAAGAAATACAAAGGCAAAAGAAGGGAAATGCTTCCTATGTAGAGAGGTGAAGCATGCAACTCCACGAGGGTATTGACTGAGCTCACTGGTAGTGGAGCAATGTGTGTGTTCTTGCATGACTCTGCTGGGGTATTGTCCAAGCTTGTTGGTACCAAAGAAACACTAGAGATGAAAACTTATACTTTCAAAATTTTCAACTCACGAGCTAAACTACCCTTCCCGGATTCGAAACACAGTGATCAAGTTGAACTATTGATTGTGTTTGATTGAGTTGGAAAAGGGCAAACCATGTATGTCCATGGGGTAATTGGGGAAGCTGAAGTAACCCACACAATGATTCAATACTCCGTGAAAGACCAAGGCCCTATGCTAGAAATGAAGTGAAACAGAGAAGCTAGAGTTCTACTAGTGTGTCACCAAGTGTTGTAGTGGCTACAACCACCCTCCAAAATTTTGGTCTGCACCCAATTTCAGAGCCTCCCTTGAGATTTTCACTTGATGACTACACACACTCAGTTTTGCTTCATGAGCTTGTGTGTGTCCTTGCATCTGCCTTTCTTGTTCATGTCATTCAAGTTTCTGCATGCTGGTATCTAAGTCATGATTGCGACCATGCTCTAGTTATGCTCAAAGTCTTCGATTCGTATGTGCTTGTTGTTTTAGCTATGAAAGCATCTTTTGCGCTCACACACAGAGTCACATTCACTGTCACGCAAGCATCGTCTCGATCAATGAAATGTCAGTCATGAGTGTCGCGCTTTTCACTTACACCGTCAGTTAATCATGTTGAACATGTTTGTCTAGATGGTTTGGGTCGTTTTGTCATCGAGTCATGTGAGTGTGTGTTCGTATGATCACCTATGCATCTTTCAATTGTTCAAACACTTAGTCATTTTTTTCTGAATTTTGGACGACCAGACTCCCCTGTGACAGTTGGACCATCACCTCCCTTTCGACTCTTTCGACTTTCAACCAGAACAACGCAGAAGCACCAAGCTAGTCTTTTCAAGCTAGACTTTCCACAAGCAATTCAATCAACCCTCATGCTGGCCACTCGGATAGTCAGATCTAATAGTCACCCTGAGACTAACTCCCCTCAAAATTTGCGTAGAGGCCATTGACCTTACTCACTCAGCTGACTGAGGAAATTGTGGACAGGCTAGACAGACACCAAGTTCCTTCCCTATCTCCATTAGAAAATTGTGCACTTTTCCCAGTCAATCATCCCAACAGTCGACTGAATGTTCATCTAAGAAATTGCGCAGTGTTCATGAGAATGCCTTCCACTACCCATCAGTCAACTTAGATCATAAATTGTGCATAGATGATTAGCAGGTTGGCCTCCCAACCTCAGTGCAGTTTCCATTGCCAACAACCCTTAGTAGCAGACTGCCAATTCCCTGTAGGAATTGCACAGTTTCTGCTGCTAGTGATTTAGCAGCCAACTGTCAGTGATCCTAGCAGCCAACTATCAATTCCCTCTGGGAATTGCATAGTTTTGGCTATCTAGCCCCTGCTACCTGTTTGTTCCAAAAATTGCATAGAGCATCCTCACCTTGCCTTCCTACAAACTAGACTATCCCTCCCAAAATTTGCGTAATTTTGTCTCCCATCCAAGCCAAACTTTGTAGATAGTCACTGTCGACTCAAATTTCTTGTCTCTATCACTCAGTGACTCTTGTGTAGTTTTCATCAGTAGTGCCTAGAGCCATCATCCCACTTTACAACATTGCTACCTCTCCTAGTCACCTGCATCCGAAATGATCATGTGTCATGGTAAACTAGGAGGTTTTGGATTTCATGCCGTCTTTCCATGAGTGAATGCAAGTATAGGTACACCAACAAACATGTAAAGATGACGAACGGGATGAATGAAGGGAGCATATGCAAAAGGAAAGGTTCATCAACAGATGAACAAAAGATACAGGTGAAATGGATGAATGCAATGAACATGTACCTTCACGGACAAATGAGCCTGTCAAGCCTTCCAACATGTAAGAAATGACACAATGTTAAAGCTTCATCAAGTGGACCAAAGACCATCGAAGACTCCATGCACTTTGCCATGTAGAGGTGAAGCTATCATACACCATGAAGACATCCATCACCCAATAGCACTATAGCTCATCATGCACTCTAGAAGTCCAAGAGACCCACTTGTTGAACAAAGAGTCATTAAGTCGAAAAGTCATGGAAGTCAAATGATCATGAGGGTAGTTGAACAGCCACAAGGGTCAATTTCACCCTTGGCTATAAATACCCCCTCATTTGTTCATGTAAATGACTTTTCACGTCTGCTCCTCCCACATAGCCAAGCGAGTATGTAGTATTTTCTTTGAGGAGTAAGTAGTGGCTCCAACGCCCAACACTTAGGGTTAGTGATGTATGGTGTAACGATGTGTCTTGGAGATATCGCTTAATTCAGAAGTCTGCTAAGAGACCAGCATGTTTTAAGGCATGTATTGTATTTGTTGTAAGATTGATATTTAACACTTGTAATGCATGTTTCTTCAACCCGTGTTCTACATTTGATCTACTTCTTTTGTTGTAATGCATAATCTATTAATGGAAATATGTTGTATATGCTATTAATGTTGTCTTGCCCATGTAGATCTCTCTCCCAGACATCAGACAAACCTTTCACATGAAGCTTTCTATAATAACCGTTACACTCAATTGAACTTCTCTGTGAGTGTTGTATGTGTTATCTCACCTTGTATGTTCTGACTGTTGCATCCGTGTGGACTACTCCACCAGAAGCTGTGCATGTCATGTTGTGTTGTGTGTTCCTAGCAATGTTGGGACTGCTCCCAATCAACCTGGAACTCACTCTCACCCTCTCCCTCGATAGTTAAAGAACCATTGACATAAGTGACACTTACACTCACCAAGCACACACACCTCACTTCTCGAAGACAAAGCAGATCACTCTCCTATGGTGACAAGCAGTAGTTGAGGAAAATCCTTAAGATAATGGAAACTAGACCATAATACTAGATGGGACTCCCACACAAAACGGTGTGAGGTCTAGTTGGCACTTCATACTAGGGTGATCCCCTAAATGTTTCCAGGTCCAGCACCATCAACAGTTTGATACCTAGTTTAATTATCAACTCCTTGTATGATTATTTCTGGAGATACATAACTCTAGAGTTGGCCTTCTCTATTTTCATTTCATTGGATACCTTTCCTGTATATGTCTCAACTTTATTGATATTCATGAGGATTTTACCCAAATAAATATATAAAATTTCCGCAACCTACTTGTGCATGTTGACCTTATCTGACAAATGGATAGTTTCTAGGTTGAGGGAGACATTCAAGGTCTTGAACTGAGGTCTTGTAGGAAAGACCTGCACTGATGGTTGTTGTAGTGAAATTCTCATTTCATCCTTTTCGAGGTTTTCTAGGAGTTAATTAGGTAGCCATTTCTCAATGGATTCCCTCTTTGATCTTTTTGTTGCTTTCGTTAATAGCTCTTCCTATAGGCGAACTGGATCCTATAGTAGCAGTAATGTCTTCAATAGTTGGAATGACTACTTTAGTTGTGGGAGAAGCTATAGCTACTGGTGGATTTTCCAGGTTGATCTAAAATCCTGGATGATTTGGAACTAGTTCATCTAGTTGTATCCCCACTTCCTCTTCCTCTTCTTCTTCCTATTCGGGATCCTTATTCCTAGATTTTTTATTTATATGTCCCTCCTTAGTATCGATATCCACTGCTCAGTCAACAATCCTCTTTGATTCTTTCCGTGTGTTGATTGGGGATTCGGTCTCCGTATCTGGAGTCTGTAGGAATGATTGAGGAATGATTGAAAGTGACGTTGGGGAGTGGTCCTTTTACGTTTCAGGGACACAGAGCAGTAGATCTTGCACAGGCACACAAGCATGGATATTTTCACTAGGATTATATATTATCTGTCAAGAGGAAGAGATCTAGGTGACTAGCTATTGTATAGTAAAAGGGGGCATGATGAGCCAAGTGGTGGATTTAGGAATCAAAGCATAGGATATGTGGTGATATGGGGTCGATCGACAAGTAGGGAAGTAGAGATTGGAGACGAGAGTGGACCAATATTTTTTCAACCTTACCTTTGAGTTGTTGGACCTTAGATCAGGAGGAGCCAATGGGAAGAGTCCATGTGGCTGATGGTCCCACTGTGATATGGTATGGAGTACCCCAGGTGGAATGAGTTCTTTGCTGACCCCCGGAACCAATCAAGGTTGCTCATTTGCTCATTGACCTTTCAACGCTAGTGCTCTTCACATAGTTAATCTTTGTGCACTTTAACCTGTTAGAGCTGGTCTTAAGAGCATCGGGGGTGTTGAGGGATGATGATGTAGGTGAAAGGAATGCACCATTTAATCTCTTAAAAAAAATTATTGGGCCTCTTTTTTACCGTGCACCTTAGTTAAACTCAAACCTTTGGTTCACTGTGCAATGGATTAGCACCTCGAGAGGTTAGTGTTCGAAATCCCTTCAAATGTGCTTATTTATTATATTCTCGATGGTCACCAAACTCTTTGAAATATTTGGATAAGCTTATGGGTCCATAGATAACATTGGCTCCAACTGGGGATTGGGTATTGACATCAATGCTCTGATAACCTACAACTTGACATGTTTTCCTTGGGCATGGAGTCCAGAAACAAAAACTTTAGGAAAATAAGGCAATAATAACTTGGAACATTATAAAATATTTACATGCATCACACTGATATTTACAATGAATTAGGGAACAGGTACCTTTAGTGCGGGAAATAGAGTTTGAGGAACTGCCTATTTGCTGGTAGTTCCATTGATTCTCCTTCTAGATTTTCCAGTTGATAAGTATTATTTCCTTTTGTTCTAGAGATTCTGCAGGGGTCGAACCATAATGGATCAAACTTCTTGTGTGTTATAGAGTATTTTGTCACACCTCATATTCAATTCCTGTTCCATATCCCGAAGTGCCAAAACATTGACAACTACGAAACATATCTGTCATGATATATGGACCAAAAATTCCCTGAAGAACCAAAGGAAAACTTCTCTGAGTCAATTCTGAAGAAGGTTAGCTAAAACCCTAATTTTTAGGGCCAGTGTGTTTTGCTCCACTACCTGCCCATGTTAATGGTAGGTTTCTCTACTTTAGCCTAGTGCTGCCGGCGCGAGTTTTGATATAGAAAACCCATGTTGAACCTCTTCTGGAAGGTTTTCCCAAACTGGAGGGGAAGCTTCCTGCACTAGAAACTTTGAGAACATCGAGTTGGATATTGGTTGTTGTTGATTTGGTCAAGCTATCCCATTTGGAAATTTTGATCTTATCATTATGGGATTTACCCTTGAGATGTGGACCTTCCTCCCTCTTTTGTGGATCCCTAACTCCCTCTCCTTTCCTATAAATCAACTCCCTTCCATCCCCAAATGGTTGGTCATTGATGTCTTGCATTCCTATACTAAGATTATGCCCAAATGCTACCCATTCTAACTTGGAGGAGTGCTTGAAGAGTCTTTTCTTGGACTTGGAAATCCACCAAAAGGAGGTCACCAACATCAAGGCATAGGTTGTATGCTGCCCTTTTTAGATTATTAATATATACATTTGATGTTCACTTTCCATGATTGTGTAAATGTGTACGCTTTTAGATGAATACTCCTTGATCTATTAAGTAGTTTATGTTTGATGTATGCCACATATGCTCTTATATCTTGCATTTCTCTTTGATATTTATTATAGTT
>APFE031626497.1:86442-100518 GCA_000404065.3 Pinus taeda | reverse complement strand
TTGATTTATTTCTTGTTTTTAAGTTATAAAATTTAGCTATCCATGATAACATGACTTACCTATGTAGTTATCCTTCACCTCACATTGCCAGATTAATAGTAAATTTTAATTGTAAGATCAATTCAGCCACATCCTTTTGTTTTTGAGATAAGGTCATCGTGGTTGAACCATTGGGTTTGAATTACATATCCCCTTCATCATCTGAAACTGAAGGGTCATCACAAGGAGTCCATCATGAGATTTCATAGTCACTTGAAGCCCAAGGTTTTGAACTTGGAATTATCTCGAGTATTCAACCCCTTGCTTCTTGTCCTCCACTTCGAGAGTCATCATCTTCAGAATTTGATCCCAAAACTTCTGAGGTTCCACATAGGTATTTATTATTCCCTTCGAATTCGATTTTTGTTCCATTGATCATATCTCCTCAACATCCATACAATTTTTTTGATAATCTCGACATACCTTTGGAGCCTTCTCCTCGATCATTGTGGATTCCCCCTCACCAATTGTTTCCACCCATGGCATTAGAAGATGATATTCCAACCTCTCCTCGACATCCTCCTCTAGAAGTCTCATCTACTCACACTCCTAGTGTTGGTGATGATTCTAAATATAACTTTCCACTTGAAGGCTTTCCTTATGTGGGAAATATGCCACCTCCACCACCACCTGAAAGCAGTGAACCTTTGTTTCCACTAGGTTACACCTCTTTGGCTCAATTAGTTTTAGGTACTCCAAGTGCATCTTCACTTTATCATAATCCCATTTGATTGTTAGGTGCCATGCCTACTTTTGGTCCATTTTTTTCAAGTGCGGCCTCTCAAATTCCTATGAAAACTGCAATCTTTTTAGTTCCTGTAAAACCAATAGTTTTGGTTGGGACAATTAATATCCTTATAGGTTCCTTGGGTCCTCCATTAAGTTGACAATATGTGTTACCACCTATCCCACCACATGGGGGGAAAGAACCACCTCCTTCATATGTACCTCCTATTTTAGTTGGAACTTATGTGAGTGGATCTCAAACTCATGTTATCAGAGTTAATAAAAATGTTGGTAGTGTACCTTATCCTAATAGATCATCTATTCCATTTGGATTAGGCCAAATCCTATATCAACAACCTAGATACCTTGCCAACAACCGTACCCTCTGTATGGCTCACAACAACCTCAAAATCCACCTTTTAATCAACAAGAAGGACCCTAGATGCAGTCTAGTCCAAATCCCTCATTTGGGACATTTGTTAATTTCAAATTGGAACCTTTCAGTACCAAAATGGAACCCAACAAATTCCACAAGGAACTCTCCAACAACAAAAACCTTACCTTATGTGCAATAAGTTCCTTATCAACAACCATTATAGCAGCAAGGTCAACCCTTGTAGCAGTGAAACCAACCCTTGTACCAACAAGGCCAACCCTTGCAGCAATAAGGTCAACCCCTGTAGCAACAGGGTTAACAATTTTACCACCAGGGTTAACAGTTACAACATCAACCTTATACTCCCTACTCTTCACAAGATGTTTATCCACCTTATGGTTCTAAATGGCCTATGACGGGTCAGTATCAAAATTACTTTGGTCAAAACCCACCTTTGTGGCAATAAAATCCACCTTTGTATGGTCAGAATACCTCTTAGTGGGTGCAATATGGAATTCATTATGGTCAAAATCTAGCACTTTGGGGGCAGAACCCATACCAACAAGGTTGGAATCCACAAGATGGACCTTATCAAAGGCCTCTCATGCCTTTCAATCCACAATTTACATTTCTAGCAATTGGAACTACCGGATGTGTCAAGGCTCACAAATGACCCAATACTCCATTCACTGTATTGGCCTCTGGTTTCTACTAAGATCCTTGGTGATTATCTGAAATTTGAGGGAAAGCTTGGAGAAGAACCCCAAGCTCACATTATGACTTACCATTTATGGTGTTCATCCAATTCTTGGGTTGACGATTTCATTCATCTACGCCTTTATTAGAAATACTAAGAGGGGGGGTGAAACAATACTCCTTAGCAATTAACACTTTTATATATTTTATGAGAATTAGTTAATATTCAAATATTATTAATGTTTATGCATTAATAACAAGAAATAAAAGAGCACAACAAGCACACTAATTTTAGGTGGAAAACCCCCTCCAAGTCAAAAATCACCAAACACTTTTCTAATAATTTCTTTAATCTTTAGCCCCAACTGAAATGAAAGAAACCACTTCCTAGAATTCTAGAAAAGCATTCTTCTCCAGCTACCTTTGGAAGGATGCGTCAATGCCCTGGTTTCTTCAGTAATTAACTTAATGGATGCCTAGCACCCTAGCAAGCCACAACTCGCCCTAGCACCACCCTACCACCCTGAAGTGTTTACAAGCCCCAACCTGTAGGCAACTTTATACACCTTCCTAGCACCTCCTTTCCACCCTATAATGAATGAAATAAGACAAGGCTATGGATCCCCATACTAAGTACAACAATCTATGATTCAATAATATGTACAATGATTTTCGTGTACTTTTACCAAATACTCAATCACTCTATGACCTGCAACCCAACCATGAAATCATCCCAACAGTGACTCCTATACCTCCCAACACTGCCTCTTCAACTCTAGGCATAATGATTCTTTCATAAATGAATCTTTTATAATTTTTACAATTATGACTCTTTTACAAATGGCTCTTTTATAATGATGACTCTTTTACAACTTTACAATGATGACTCTTGGGCTTTACAATACTTCATGACATCTGGATGGCTATCATGTCTTCAAGGATGTCCCACCGCAATGCTTCCTTTGATTTGATACTGCTTCTCTTGAATTCTTGCTTGAGGTTGTACTTGAATCTTCTTCTACTTACATGAAAAATTTGTTTGACGAAACCAATCCCAAAACAAAAAAAATTACCCTTCAACTTACCTTTGCCTTGAAAAACACATCTAAGTGCATAATAATGAATAAATACAATTAAAATTACAATGCGTACCTGAAGTGTGCTTGTCACTTTTTTCGTTGACTTGTTGCAGCAGTAGACAAAGAATCCCACTCTTGATATAGGTCTGGACTCTATGCAAGACTATATCCAAAACTGACCTAAAGATATATACAATAAAAACTGATGACATACCCTAGACTTATGATGGACCAAGTTCTAAGTACAACAAAAAAGACCATTCTATAAACTATGAAAAGCAGGTAACATGTACTTACAACATCATATAGATTTAGTAGACTTGGTGTAGCATCAAGAATATGTGGCATCAAATGTGTAGTATCGAGAATAGGCCATTCGAAAAACTAATTGTGGCATATAGAGATGTAGAGATATAGCCGAGACCTTGTATATACTTACATTTTCCTGAAAAAAGATACATCAGAGATGATACTCAAAATTCAAATTTAAACACTAATCATACATACCTTGTTGTAGGAGACTTACCTTTGATTGTTGATGTGTGGTTCTTACTGCAGTGATCCTTGAATGCATGATTTTTCTTGCCTTCTAGGAGCTTGATATTAAATATATTATATCTATGTAATTTTGGATCTCTAGAGTCTAAAATTTCATCTTGCAGTAGCCATATGAGTCCTCTCTCCAACCCCATAGTCTTATAGAAATATTTGGGCACTGCAACCCCAATCATATATGTCCATAAGCGAAGGGCTTCTGAGTCCCTAAAAGTGTTGTTTCACACCCTAAAGGAACAAGGCCAGCTGATTACATCATCTTCTAGAAGTTCTCCATGGAAACCTGCTAAGAACTGGTCAAAACTGGACCATACAAACTGCTCAGTGCTAAGGGTGCGATGAATCTCACCTACCACATGCAAAAAGTGCGATGCATACTGAAAATCCCTTCTGTAGGGTGTGATGGGCGAGAGTAGACAAATGGCAGAGACAGTTTGCAAGGTGGATGATCATGGAATATTCTAAGAAACTTCTCCTGTGACGCTTGCCTCTCTAAATTCACCCAGGGATGAGTAAGAGATCATGAATATCCAAGTGGAACCAAGAACTATCAGAGAGAGGACACTAATCAAAATTCCATAATCTGACTCACCCCCCTGCAAACATCTATATATGGATCCCTCATCCTAGAGATCCAGAAGGCTGGAATTTTGTATCTTGTAAGGAAGTGTTGTTGGTTTCCTGGTGGAACATCATAGGGTTGGGTGATCTAAGCTTTTCATGAGGTGAAGAAGGGATTTCATGCTGGGAGGATGATGCTAGGTCAGATCAATGGGTTGTAAACCTCTCTTCTACTCTTTCTATCAATAAAGTTATTCATGTTTTCCTCCATATTCTTGTATCTTTGATGATATATGCATTTGTGTGGTCAATATATGTCTGATCCTATATTGCTTATGATTGTAGATCCGAGTACTTTGAAGGTATTATGCTGCTTTGACTTTATAGGTACTCTTTGAAGCGGGTAAGCAAGGAATGAGTGGCAAAGATCTGTTAGAGGGGAGAAGGAACAAGTAAGGAACCAAGCGAAAGATCGAGGTTGGTATTCTTTGCTCCTCTCCTATCTTCTTCTCATAAAGGAAAACGAAAGTAACTTTAGTTTTTTTGTTTCTAAGATAGCTACCCGTCTTAGTGGGACTAGCAGCTCTGAATAGACACTAGATTTCCCGATAACAAAATGGTGGCTCCGCTGGGGAGTGAATATCTTGTTTGCTTGTCTATATTTGTTTGCTTTATAAACTACAGATGGAGCATGAAGTTAAGCCAGCTAGCCTTCGAACTGCATTTTCTATGCAAGTGCAAAGTAGATCAATGCTACTTCAATCCATCTCTGGGTTTTGTTTATAAACTAAACAATTGATTTGAAAACATCCTAATTTCCCTAGTGGTGGCTCAAGTAACCTCATTAGATCAGCCCCTATGATTTGCATTTACTAACTATCATTAGCTCGGTCTAAATCCCTTAACTAAGTTGCAAACTGTGACCAAAAACCAAGTTGAAGTCCCATCCCTGGCCCATCACACCTTCTCCTCTTGGCAATGCATCGCACCTCCCATGTGCAATAGGTGATATGCATCCCTATTCCCCTGTGTTACAGGTGCGATGATCAGATAATACTATTTTTTCCTCTAGATTTTGGTTTTTCCTCACTCTCTTCAGCTTTATTTAGGAGTTTTGTTGTTTGTGATTAGTATACCACTATGGAAACTCCCTTCCTTTGCATTATTAAACCTCCATTGTACAAAGAATTGTAAATGTTTTTATGTATTTTTTGCCATTTACAGTTCTCCTTTACAAAGAAGTAGCTTAGTCAAATTGTCATCTTTTGATTTGGAAGTGTCGCAAGTGTCGTTTTCAGTCAAAGAAAAGAATCCTACTATTCTTGATGGTCGATTACATTGTTACTCTTGTATTTGATTTGAATTAATAGTTTTTCAAGTGTCAAGAGTAGTTTTCAATTCAAAATCACAAAGTGTCATCATTACCTTCCTTTCGTCTTTTGAAGTAAAAATTGTTAGTACTGTCACTTTGAAAAGATAATTCAGATTTGTACTTAGCATTATTTTTGTCATTCATACATTAAGAAAGTGGAAAAAAAATACATGCATGTGCATTTGCATTTAGACTGCTTGTTGATTTTGATTTAGGATAGTGCATCTAATGTGTGTTCTGTGCTCTATGTTGAAAGAATCTTGCTTCTTTTTCCTTAGTAGCTAGGATTTTCATTGCAAAAAGAAGAATAAACAATTGTTTATCATCTTAAATTGAATTTTAGGAATTGTATATCTACATCACACGGTGAACCTTAAAGGAAAACTTCTTAAGAAAGATCAACTGTAAAATAAATTCAATGAACATAAAAACGCTTTGGAACCTAACACACAACATTTAGAAGTCTAGTAACTATCGCTTTCATCGTAGGTTGGGTGATTCCTCCTCTTTGTGACGACAAGTGCCAGTACAGACTTGTGCTGCCATGTACCGTCGAGTATATATTGGGGGATCACAATAGGCTATATCCTTTATCCTTAGGAAGCCATGTCTGCCTCCCTATCGATCGCAATGCACTGAACACAACATTCAGGAAGATTAACTGTTGTACTATAAAAAGTATTCTACAGTTTTACGATTGGTTTGGTAATCCCTCTATCTAGATTTCCAGAGTAGTCTCTTTTGTTCCTTTTCAGACTCCTTAAATGAAAGGTCCATCTGAGCACTTGTTACTTCAGGCTCATTAAAAATCGAAGGTGAATAGTGTCATCTTTAGCTTTTTCTCGACTCTTAAAAATTGAAAAAGCAAGTTGTGTCAAAGCGTCACAAAATTTATCTTAATTGGAATAATGTCACTGTTCCCTCATTGGTCTTAGGCTGATCAAATGGAGTCCACCAACCAAGGATTTCCCCTTGGGGGAAATCCTAGTCCTTTCTCCTCTTGGGGAGATGTTGGTGCACCTCATATGGCTACATTTTCCCTTCCAGGATTGACAATCGGCTTGTCAATATGGCTCTTCTCGACCTCTGTCGTTCAAAGCACCATGATTCCTGAGCAATCAAATCAGAAACTAGATGATGCTAGAGTTACCCCCCAACCTTCGGCTTCGTTTTTTTCTCCCTCACCTCCTTCCACTTCATTTGGTGAAGCTGGTAAAGCTAAAAACCAATTAACTGAGAAGAAAAAGAAAGGGAAGGAGAAGGAAAAAAAGAAGAAGGAGCCAAAGGCAAAAAGGGAAAACCATGCATCACCTAGCGAAAATCCACACACTGCACCATCCAAACCTAAATCTCCATGTATCATTTGCAAAGGAGACCACTATCATCGAGATTGTCCTTGCATCCCTTGGATCTTAAAGGACTGGTCTCCTCATTTCCACAATCTGGTGTCGTCAACCTCTGACGATCATGTTGAGATTACACCGTCAAGTAGTGAAAACAAAGTCTCTGGGCAGAAAGGAAAGTACAAATTTCCTTTTATGCTGTGTGAAGGCAATCATGTCGTCCACCATTGTCCCTTCCTAGACGAAGCTAAAAAAGTCTTGGATAACCATCTTGCGCTACGGCTTCTTCCTGGATACAAGAAACTCTTGCCGAGTCCATCGCTAGTTGAAAATCCGACTGACACACCTTTGTGGTTGGTTGAAGCATCTATCATTGAAGATAAACCCTCTGAGTCCACACCAGATCAAAGTCATTGGGTTGAAACAGCAGTCGACCCAGTCTTGTCTTCGAAAGGTCCATCTTCAGATGATACAGTCACCAAAGAGAATGAGAACGACATTGTTCAAATTATTTTCATAAACACAGACTCCGATGAACATGGGGGAAATCTACCTGTTCCTTTACCGCATGAAGGAAGTTCATCAGAGTTGTATCTGACCATTTATTCGATCCCACCTCCGAGCAACCTAGTCGTTTCCTTCGACTGGAATCCACTAGGCAGACCCTGTCTACCGTCTAATGTACCATTCTGAGTCATTGTACAAGCTTACAGAATGGTCATGGTCGGTACTATCATAGATGAAGGGGCTTCTATGAGTATCCTATCCTCAACTACTTGGAAAGCGATTGGTTTTCCATCACTTCTGCCTGAGATGCGAAATCTGACAGGCTTCGACAAAGGAACCAGTCGACCGTTAGGGATCCTTCCAAATTTTCCTATAACTTTGAGAGGGAAAACCATTTATCTGAATGTAATGGTAGTCCAAGGACCTCTAGATTACAATCTACTCCTTGGGCGTGACTACATTTAAAGCATGGGAGCCATTGTCTCCCCACTCTTTCGAGTAATGTGTTTTCTACATGAAGGCAGAGTGGTCTAGCTTGTAGACTAGCTTTCATTCCCCAACTCACACATAGCTAATAGTCAAATGCCATCCCTAACTGGTCTTTTCACGCAAGGAATGTCTCATCAATCTCCAGTCCATCCACCTAATGAGCGCGAGTAATTCGGTGATTGTGACTAAAACCCAGGGGGCATGCACCCTAGTCTGCTACGACAGAAGAACCCAGGTATAAGGTGGGTTTCTGTGTAGGAATATGTCTAGTCTGACACACCCGTCCATTTAGGAAAATGGGAGTAGACTGGAATAAGATACCTCCGTCAAAAGTTATGCCTTTCCTAAGAGAGCAAATGCTTTGTTTGCAAATTGAAGGGTAAATTGGAAACTCTACTTTGTACGTTAAAAGGTATGTTTGTTTGCAAATTGAAGGGTAACCTAGAGACTCTACTTCATTATACTTGGGGGCATGCAAACCTTTTCGCATGGAAGTGAAAAGTGACCATTTATTTTCTTAGTTTGTAGATTCTCAACCATTTAAACTTGTAGGATTGGTCGTTCTTATCTTACATAAAGAAAGGATTCGGAGAAAAGTTTCAAATGGTGCAAGCTCCTTAAAAACTGAACCTATTGATGAGACGTCCTTATTATATGACTAGAACGAGTAGTTTTACGGAAAGTTCAAGCTTGTTAAAAATTAAACCTAAGCAATGAGCACATGTTCCACCAGAGTTTAAGCTCATTAAAAAATGAACCAACCTTCGGTAAATAACCATTTCGAATGCATTATCATAAGCTTTTAAGCCTTGGTCGTGTTCTTACTGTTAGAGTCAGTCTGGTCAGTCCTCTGTCAGAGATCAAAACTCTTTATTTATTTCATGTTTAGGTGTCCCGCTCCATTCACCCAGTTGCATTCCGCTAAGGGCATGTCATAATCTGGCAGAGAAGGTAATGCTAGTCATTCCCCCTAATGTCTGGCTCTTGCTGGCTTAGGTCTTTTGTTAATAATCATCAAAGACCATGACAGTCAAGGTCTAGTCCTTTAAAGGACAAAAGTCATTTTCAATGTTTAGGTCTAGGGATTCATCAATTTGGTCTTTGAACATGTCCAGTAAAGCCATGCAGACCAGAGTGAGGCCCTTACACAGTTATGATTCAGAGAGCTTCATCATCATGTGGATAGACTTCGACACTTCTTCAAAACTCTGTTTTGAAGAAAAGTCAAATAGTGTCATTTATGACAAAATTTTCAAAGAAGTTGTCAGTTGATTTCTTCAGATTCACTCATGGTTTCCATGGCCAAATGTCCTATCATGCACTACCTGCAAAGAGTGCCAAAAATTTCATCATTTGAGCTAAAATTACAAAGGGAAAGTGAAAATCAGTGTGTTTTAAAGTCAGTGAAAAAGTGTCAAAACATAACATTAGAAAAATGGGTTTTTGATGAGGCAAAAATTTAACCCATCACTTCTAAAGCTATATATACAAGTTTTCATCAAAATCAAAGGCATTGTGCTAATCCAAGCCTTGGAGAAACGTTGCAAAGGGTGTGAGTGTTCATCGTGAGTGTTTGAGTGAGTTGGAGGTGGTTTCAAAGAGCGCGACACACACAGAGGGCGCGGCGCACACAGAGCCTGCCCGCAGTTCAAACTTTCCACAAGCGCGGCACATACCCAGGGCACAACGCATTGGGCTTTGTGCCTGATGCACACAGACCAAGGGCCGAAACAAGCGCCAAATCACTTCAAAGTTTTTGTGAAGCCTATCAAATTGAAAGGTAGGCTCTTTGACATCATTTGTTCATCAAGTTTTATCAATGATATGATGGTTTATACTGATGTTTGAATGCAACCAAATGCATAAAATCAACCATAAGAAATCACCGAAAACCATTATGGCTAGGGTTTCTAAAGTGTGTTGTTAGTGCCAAGGTTCCATTCCACCCATTATTTTCCCTTCACCTACCATTTTTCCTATCCTCCCTTCCTCCTTATTCTTAATATCCCTGCCCTAAATTACTATCAAACCCTCTCCCCTGTCCCTCCACTATTTGGTCAATATGACACCCCAAACCCTACCTTGTTAAAACCCCAAACCCTACCCTATCAAAATACCCACACTCCTCCCATATCCCTAAACAAATTTCTCCCTATAACCCCTATTCCCATTACATTACTCCCTTCCTAATACTCCCTGTTTCATTGTTACCCTTGGTGACAGATATCACAAAGGCACCCAGCCTCACACCATCATCAAAAGGCATCCTAGGTATAGTATACACAATAGTCATGACATCACAACATTCGTCAGAGTATGAGATGGAGACACAAAGTGACTCATCCTCAGAAGAGCAGGCTCCCAGGAGACATCACAAGAGTGGCAAACATGTCAGGGATGAGCCTACTACCCTCACTGAATTACAAGCATGCCCTCTTGCCATGTCATGTTTCTAGCACCTAGCATGTTTTGAATTTTGTCAAAGGGTGGAAAATGTTAGAGTGCATCATGAGTTGGCCCGTCTATTTTTGCTACATCTACATGGAGGTCAGTCTATCTTGGCTGGGGTCACTTTCACATTGACACCCAAAACTATATCAATGGCAACAGATATACCAAATGTTGGAGAATAGTGGCATAAGAAGAATAAGGTGGATAGGCAACACTATAAGCCTTACATCAAGGCCAAATTCTTGAGTCAGTTCAAAAGAGTCTTTCCCTTCAAATACTTGAAAGATGAGTATGCTCCACTCATGAGATTGATCATGAAATACATCAACTATGAGGGGAGGTTCTCTTGACTATATGCCTATCACATCCAGTTGCTCATGCACTTTACCAGGGTGAGGATGATGAACCTCCCATTTTTCATATGCAGGAACATAGAGAGGATGAACACCTTCATGCTACATAAAACCCCTCAGCAACAGCTTAACAATGTGCACCACTTTGCTCTTATCTGGATTTTGGTAGACCATCAGTTGGGATTACAGGGCATTGCTTGGGAGGGCTTCATCTTGCGTGACTTATTCAACACATCACAGGTACTATCAGAGCCAGAGCAGGAGATGGGTGGTCCTTCTCATCAGTATGAGCACCATGAGACCACTACCATGCCAGTTTTTCTTACATATCAGAGAGACAGTAGGCACTTGTTTGCAGCAGCAAAGCAAGTGTTATCTCCACCCAAGGTGGAAGGGGCCTCACTTCCGGCATCAATGACACAAGTACTGGACAAGGGTAAGAATCCCGTGCATGATAAGGGGCCATCAGGTGGACAGGAGACCGATTTCATCCTCATTCAGGATGATGAGGCAGAGGTGGAAAATGCCCAACTTAGGATGACCATTTAGGAGCAGGACACGAAGATCCAAGACTTGATACTCAATGTGGAGAGGGCTAGATGGATCATCAAGTATTTGGAGTAGAGGAACAAACAGCTTGAGGACCAGCAGGCAATCATGGATCTGCAAAGCATCCGTGAGAATCGACAAGCTGCCCATCAAAGGAGGATCGAGCTCACTACCTTGGAGCAAGAGATCAACAATGACTGTGAGTCATGGCTAGAGTGGATCAATAACCAACTGGAGAGACTGCTGGAGAAGGCCAACAGAGACAAAACCATACTAAGGAGGATGGCTTGTCATTATAGGGCACGAAACATGAGTGCAAAGGTTCGGATAAGGAGCTTGAAGGCCAAATTGAGCAGAGCAACAAAAGAGGAAAAAGAGAAATATAAGCTTCGAATCTTGGGTGAAGCTTCTGTGGCCTAGCATAGTGCCTCTTAGAGAACCTCCAGCCCAAATTTCAAGAAATTTGGGACAATTTTGGTCACATGAAAATTTTTGGCACAAACACAGGTTTTTTCTCTATACGCGCCGCGCCATTGGCGCGACACGTAGGATTGGGGGCTCCAAATGAGAAATGGTTTGCATTTTTTGATTTAGCATGCCAAATCACGATTATCGACACTTGGGAAAGAAATTTGGGTATGATTTGAGTCTTTAGGAGGTCAAAAACACCCAAAACATGGCCTCACTACCCCTATTTTGACACACACGAAGAAGTCTTGGGAGAATGAAGATTTGGAGGGGAAAATGAGCTCGAAATTCAAAAATTCCACTTAGTTTGGAAATTCGATAGGACAGGCTTTCCAACAAGCACACTTGGGTACATTTTGGACTCCTAAAAGTGCCTCAAAACAGGCCTCCAATTGGCATGGCACATACAGAAAAGGGCACGACGCATATAGGAAAAAAGGCCCAATTTTCCTCTGTTTCGCGAAATTTCGATTCATGACTTTTCATAAGTGGGCCCTCTCATATACACTTCACTTTTTCAGCATCAAAGGTGGCATTTAAAGTATTTTCACTCCAAATGGGCATCTGTCCAAGTGGCAAAGGAAGGAAAAAAGGTCACCCAAGCCATTTGTCATGTTTGTGGCACTGCACCTGTAGCTGATGTTTGGCTCTCCTCCTTCATTTTGTAATGATTTGAGTAACTCCCCAACCCTTGGGCATTCTATCTCTTCATAGAACATTCTATATATTGTATGCAAACTATTTGCAAAGGGTTGGTTGGCTTGTAACTTCTGGGAGACTATGGGAAAGAAACTCCGTTTCTTCATTGTATATTTTTTACAGAGGATTAATGAAAGGTAGCAGCTCTGTTTCATGAGATTCATGTGGTTGTGAGTGTAGAAAACGTGTCTCTTATGTTTCATATGTATCTTATTATGTTTCATAGTTCATTTCATGTTCATTTCCAGTGAAATTTTCTAAGTTGGATAAGGCAGAATTCAATTTTATTACTCTGCCTGTGGGAAAATTTCATGTTTAGTGTTCATTCTTCTGTTGAAAAGGATTCATGTTGTCCATGCCCTTTTAACCCTCTTAATCAATCTCTCCATTCCGCGCTATCTGAAACTAAATTTCTAGGCTTTCCGCCTATCTTTCGTCACAAAGTAATCTGTGCCTTTGTATTAAGTTCTCTGTTCATTGAGGTCCATTGGTCCCATACCATCCCAGAAACATAGTAATTCATAAAAATCACTTCTTGTATCCATATTCACTTACTAGCCTAAGATAAATAGTTCACTGTAAGTCATCTCAGGCCTTTTCGTTTATTTATTCACTGAGTGTGACTCGGAGAGAGCCCTCTCCTGTTCTGGTAGGGCTAGCTACTAGACTGAGCTTGGTTTGTGGTTACCCTGAATTTTTCATTCCTTGAGACTAAGGCAGATTTAGGTGACAACATAGTGGCGACTCCACTGGGGACGAAATCAATCCCCTTTCTTCTTAATAATTCTAAGCTTCCGGATGATAAGTTTAGGATTTAATAGGCTGAGTAAAGTTGGTTGTGTCCTTTGATTTTTCTCAATAGCACGCTAGCTTCTAGAAGATACACCAGAGCTAATCCAGATCCTGACCCTCCGCACAACTAAGAAAATCCCAATTTGATTTCAAGAATTCATCATTAAGAAAGATCTATATCGCCCGTGCTCAAATCCAATTTATTCCTAGACATTTTTGAGTATACTGAAGAGCTAGAGTTTGATGAGCAGTTTGAATTATCATTGTTTGAAACCAAGTCTGAAAGAGCGGTTGACTCTACTATCCACAATCCATAGTTTCTTGTAGACTTGGAGACGGAAAGGGCTAACTGGTCTATTGATAACTACATAGTAGCTTAGCTTCAAACACCAATTGCTAGCCCCTTATAAACTGTGCACACTCTGTTATGAAAACATCTCAAGAAAAGATAGAAAAGATAGATCAATGCCTTAGAATTCAGCCTCTTCAAGGGGGCAACCTCCTTTACATTACATAAATGAACAATTCCTGGATGATTCAAATGAAAAGACATCCTCTCTATATATAGGAGTCTAAGGGGCCATAACATAATCAGAGCCTACATAATAACAATAATGCAAGGGCACAATAATAATAATAGTGGGCTTCTATGGGGCACAATAGTAACAATATGGGCACTACATGGGTACATCAATAGAATAAGTGGGTTGTACTAATAACAATAAGGGGTTACTCTAGTAGTATAGGGGCCTAACATGCCCCTCTCCTTCAAAAAGTGTTGTCCTCAACGCTTGAGTAGTTCTTGACGTTTCTGTATAAAATTATTTTCCCCATGTGGAATCTTCAGTGGGTAAATTCTTCCACTTGATGAGATACTCTGAAATTGATCGATTTCGTAGCTATCGGGTTCTTGTTTCTGTGACTGCTCCAGGTTCCAATATGGTTTTTCCTTCCTCTTCAATTTTTGGCAATATTGTTTGAATTGGGATCTTTTTCAACTTTTGAATAAGTGGCCATACTT
>APFE031626497.1:39403-86422 GCA_000404065.3 Pinus taeda | reverse complement strand
CTCTCAGTTGGGTTTGTGATAATGTGAAGTTGCAAGTGACGAAGTAGTGTAAACTTAGATTTGCTATCACTTCAAAATTTATTGACGAGGTTGAGTTAGATGTGGTTCCTCTTGATATTTGCATAATTTTTTGGGAAGCCCTTATTTGTATGAAAGGAAAGTCATATTTTTCACAAAGAAGAAAAAATATCACCTCACTGAAGATGGAGTTGAATATATTGTAAGAGTGCATAACATGAAGGCTAATTTATCACTTGTTAGTGTAGGGAAAATGAAGAGGCTTATTAATGCTAGCAAGAATTTGTACTTTTGATTGTGAAAGCAAAGGATATTGAACAATTTCATGTTTTTAAGGGTTTTGATCCATCTCATAAGGATAAATTAGTTAAACTTATTTCTAACTATGATGAGATTTTCCAGGAACCTGAAGGATTACCTCATAAGAGGGAGATTCAACATGAAATTCGGCTACAAGAAGGTGCCCCTCTTCCTGTATTGGAATATATACGATTGCAGTGATTGAAAATGTAGAGATTAAGAAGAAAGTTCAAGAGTTGCTTGAGAAGGGAGTCATCATGTAACACCCTCCTCCCACACTTACCCAAGCTCATTGGCCCACTGGGGTAAAGATGTGACAAGGAATTACTATGATATGACTCAACCTCTTAGGTACAGCTAAGGAAGTGGAACCGTCCACCTAAAACTTTACTGACCTCCCTCAGGGACTACAGGACCCCTAGAATCTAAACAACCACTCCATGTTCCCAAATGAAAGCATAACACTGCCTAAATTTGATTGTAATCCTCCAGTCGCATGGATAACCCTTCCTCCTAGTGACTGCAGACTAATTTACTTAGTTCTGTGCATACGACCTTGAGATCTTAGCCACTTTTTCAGGGCTAGGATGCATACCTCTGCCCAAAAATTGATAAAACATTCCAAAACAATAAATTACACCAAGACAAATATTTTAACACAAAAATTGATTAGGGGCTTGACTTAACCAAGCTTAACCATGACATACATTTTGCCAAACACATGGCGAACAAGTAATCTATAGGTTATAAATGCAAATCTGAACATAGGGGTTTCATACGTATCTGAGATTCATCAAGAAGATCTGTTGTCTTCTCTCAATAGTTGCAGTATCATCTATTAGGTCATACATTCATTAACCATTCATTTACTAATCGAAGCATGATGAGATCCATAACTAAATTATGTCATAAAACCATCCTTATAGCCAACATATAACTAGAATAATAAGAATGATAAAATAGCCATCAAATCCACATAACAAAAAGTATAAATACTCAGGAAATACAAGGGGAAAAGATCTCTTATTAACATATGCAAAGGCAAACCAAGTTTGGGACTTCCACGCACCACCCGACCATAGATTGGGCTAAAGCAAAAATTTATTTCAGTCAATTACCCTCGTGCCATATACCAAGCATGAATGTGGGACTTGCAACAAAAACAAGCAGGACTTCCTTAGCCTTTACTGCATATCCCATCATTACCAGTCAAGGGATTTCTAGGCCCAAAGCCTTCATCTACACAACCAAGCTTAACTCCAATCTCACCATTACTGGTCAAGGGATTCCTAGGCCCAAACAAAAAACATACACTACTAGGCTTTACCCTAATCCTGTCATTACGGGTTAAGGGATCACTAGGGCCTAGACAGGCTTGGATGCCTCCAAATTTCTTCACCAATACCTTGAGGAATTTTCCCATCTCCACCCTCGGGCTTTACCTCGTATGTCACCATTATTGTTCAAGGGATTTCTAAGCCCTTGGGAATTTTCCTGAGACCACCTCACCCGGTTCCAAAACCATCCAGTAATCCAAATCTAAACCAAATTAAAGAACCCAATCACACCATGAATATCTAGAAATTGCAAGGAAAGGTTGAAACCACTATCACACTCGGAAAAACCCATGCTAGTCTGAACAAAAGAACCAAATACACACATGCATGCAAAAGCTAGAAAGTAAATCATACATGCAACTTGATACCTTCAAAGTAATCTCATTATAGCCGCTTGATCCAAATCTTGCTTTCTTGATCCTTGCTTCCATTTGCTTCCTTTTCCTTCCTTTGTCTTCCTTTCTCCAATGCTAGAGTGCTCCAAGAATTCTCTAAGTCTGCAAGAGTATGAGAGAGAAAAAATAAAGAGAGAGCTCCAAAACTGAACTGATAAAAGTTGTGAATTGATCCTTAGAAGCCTTTTTATTATTGAGGTCTCTATTTATTCAATTTTCCTCCTCACATGCAACCTATGACCTTTCACCTTCCTTTTCTCCTATTTTCCTTTATTTTCATATTTAAAATGTCAATTAATGTCTCTTAGCTTTTCAAACTTTTTGTCATTGCCTTTGCCAATTTCCTTAGCCATAATAAACCAAATGAACACCCACTAGGATTTTTTGCCCAACATTCACCTTGGAACACATGTCCCATGACCTTGGTTTTAGTTTTCCTTTATTAACTTTATTACATGAACTTTTAACCTGGGATTGTTACACATCAAACCTAATTCCTATCCATGTGGATCGTCTATTGTGATGGTACCATAGAAGGATGGTACATGAAGAATGTGCATTGACTTCATGCAATAAATAATTTCTTCCTCCTCTTCATACTCTATGTAAAATAATTTCTTCTCAACTCACTTATGACCTTTAGTGCATTTGCTATCACAACTGTAACAAAGCCCTTTTTCTCTTTTTTCTTCCAATTGTTGTGGTGTAACCCTTGTAGGTTGTGGAAGGCTAGGAGAAGCAACACTTCCATCTTCATAGTTGTGAGGGGTAGAATTCATTTTTGTCATAATTTTACTTTCTAGTATGTCACAAATCCCTTTTACTCTTTCCAATAGTTGTGGTGTTGCTCTAAAGAAGGTGTTGCTCTTTTTATCCTCATAATGTGCTATCATTTCCTCTGTGAGAATTGACCACGTAACAAGTCGTTTATGAGAACAAAGCCCTTTATATCATAAAAATTGTTCCGGTTCTAAATATGAAGATGCAATACATACCTTCTGTAACATTGGTACACCATGTAGATCAAAATATTGCTCCATCTGACATATCCAATTTACCGGATCATTGCCATCAAAATTCCTCATCTTGCTTTTTCTTGATTTTAGGAGCTTGATCTTGAAATGCCGATAACTCTATACTTTCAGATCTTTAAGTTCTGAAACTATGATCTGTAGTAGTCCTCTATGTACTCTTTCCAATGCCACCAGTCTGACCCCAATTGGATTCTCCAATGAAGAGTTATTCCAAATCTCCCACAGTGACTCGATTATAGACTAAGTCAGTAGAGCGAACTTGTACGACATGCCACGTATCCCTGTTTTAACCTTTGGCTATGAAAAATATATACAAGAAAATAAAGTCCGTCCTCTTTCTGTACCTTTTTGCGAAACTTCAATCTGATGCTCAGAGAGAAAGTTATGATGATTTTCCCCAGGTCACTTGTTTTGAATGTAATTCAAGATTTTGCAAAAGGACCAACTTCCTTAGATCATATCTCCGAAAATATAGTGCGAAACGCTCTGAAATTTGGACCCGAGATTCAACGCGATGTCTTATGAAATGGGTTTGTTTTTTAGCTACTGAAACATCGCAGAAAAAATGTTATTTTGAAAATGCCACGGTGACCTGTTTGGAGCAGCGAAACCCTAGAATCCAAAGCTCTGATACCAAATGCTATGAAACCAGCTCAAGAAAAGATAGAAAAGATAGATCAACACCTTAGAATTCAGCCTCTTCGAGGGGGAAACCTCCTTTACATTACATAAATGAACAATTCTTGGATGATTCAAATGAAAAGACCTCCTCTCTATATATTGGAGTCTAAGGGGCCATAACATAATCAGAGCCTAAATAACAATAATAATGCAAGGGCACAATAAGAATAATAGTGGGCTTCTATGGGGCACAATAGTAACAATATGGGCACTACATGGGTACATCAATATAATAAGTGTGTTGTACTAATAACAATAAGGGGTTACTCTAGTAGTCTAGGGGCCTAACACACTCCTCCAACACCTCCGAGGACAAATTTGCCAAGAGTGATGGCTACCCGTTTCGCGCCTCTTGTCTTGCCTCAAGTTTTAATGATATGCCCGCTGATTACCAAAGAAAAATCCCATTTTTTGATGGCACTCCTAATGGCATTACTGCTCAACAACATGTGGACAGAATGGTAGACTTCTATGAACTTCATGAGATCGATGCGGAGAATGTGGCAATGAGACTCTTTGTACAGACATTTGCAGGTGAAGTGAGGAAATGGTTAAGAGGTTTGCTGGCTGCTCGTATCACTACCTTGGCTGACCTACAAAGACAATTTTTAAACCGCTGGGAAGTGAAAAAGAATCCTCTTCAAATTCTGGCTGAATATGAGCAAATCAAAAGAAACGCTGGTGAGTCGGTCCAAGATTATTGCACTAGATTCAATACAGTTTATAATGAAATTCTAGATAATCTAACGCCACCTGTGGGACTAGCCATATTGAAGTTCATGAATGGTTTTGATGCTGACATGGCTTATCAATTGAGAAAAAGAGAACCGACTACAATGGAATACATGCAGAAGATAGCGGTTAGCGTTGAAGCAAATCCGCTGACCAAGAGAGCTAGAGCAAAAGAAGAGAAGAAGGTCACTGCAAAGGAAGAATCTTCCTTGGTAGATCAGCTACTTCGGAAGGTAGAGTAGATGCTAGAAAGAGTGAAACTTGACAAACCAGAGCCACAAGTTAGAAATCCTAACTTTCGTGGGTAGCAACAACCACAGTATAGAATAAGACAGAGAGATTAGTGAACCCAAGAGCAGATTGCACAACAGCCAGTACAGACACCTTTGCAGTAGAATTTTGTGCATGGACCAGAATCAGATGAGGACGAGAATGTAATAGGCAAAGAAAATCACCTCTTTACTACTAAGATTTGCCTATTTATCTCACTGAGGAGGAGGGGTACGCAAAGAGTTCAGCTGCACACAAAGACATAGATTTCATTCTAGCAAGTGACACCATCTTGGAGGACGAATCAGATGAATACCAAAGAGGCTACATGAATTCTTTTTCCGCCCAACAGCAGTGATATTCACTTAGAAACAGAGATGTGTTGGTCAGACCCATTCAGAAAAAGAAGGATGTTGAAGCGTCAAAGAATGATTCAACAGTTACACAAAGAAAAGGAAAGGAAGCGGTTGATCTGGAGAGCAAAAAATCACCATTAGCAGAATAATCACATCAGCAAGTTGCATCGAAAGAAAAGGAAAGGAAAGAAATCCCAGTGAAAGAGGTAGAAAATATTCCTTCTTTCAATTTAGAGAATGAGATTTCTAAATTGAAGATATCCATCCGCTTGACTGAAATATTGAAGAACAACAGTTATAAAGGACAAGTATCTAAAATGTTGAATTTGGACCCAATGTCTGACATGGTGAATGTCGAAGATGATCAACCTGAAATGATTTTTGGGCCAGCATCAAATGGTGAGTCTCCTGATAGTAATGTGCCACCTTTTTACATCAGTTTAAGGTTGCATGATTTTGTGTTACATAACGCCATGTTCGATTCCGGAGCCTCTCACAATCTCATGCCCAAGAAAATCATGGATAAGCTTGGTCTGGACATCACCCGGCAATATCATGATCTCTATTCATTTGATTCCAGTAGAGTAAGATGTATAGGTCTCATCAAAGACTTGGTTGTGAGTTTGGATCAGCTCCCAATGAAGAATGTTCTAATGGATGTTATGGTAGCAGACATTCCTCCAAGGTTTGGCATGCTTCTTTCTAGGTCTTGGGTAGCAAAACTGAAAGGGACACTATAGCTATATTTCTCCTATGCAATGATTCTAGTGTTTGGGAAAATGAGGAAATTGTATCGGGAACAAAAAATGAAGTACATGATCACAAGCAAGGAGAAACCAATAAATCATCCAATTAACTATGTACATACAGATTTAGAGTCTTTTGTTTTGTATTCAGATAGTTTAAATGATATAGATAGTCAACTAGTAGAAGCAGAGGATACTCTGGAAATAACAGAAAATTTCAGAGAAGTTTTGAAGAAAGAAGAACAAGAACAGCAGAACAACGTTGGGCAATCAACTGAAAATAATGGACAACAAGCAGACAAGGTACAACAAACAGATTTCCAGCACTTGCAAGAGGAGGAAGAAGGTTTGTGGACCATGGATTTCGATGGAGCAGTGGGAAATGATGGCGTTGGAATTGGAATTTGGGTACGCAGTCCTTTCTCCTCCCCAAACAAAGTCCCTAGTAACGTGTAGGTATGCTCTTACAAATTGGCGTTTGAGTGTTCAAATAATGAAGCTGAGTATGAAGCTCTGATTGCTAGCCTTAAGATTCTAAGAAAGTTGAATGCTAAGAGGATTTTAGTATATGGTGACTCTGAATTGGTTATCAAGCAGGTTAGAGGTGAATATCAAGCAAAGCATCCTAGGATGTGGGCTTACCGTAATGCAATCCTAGATATTTTAAAATTATTTTCAGAATACACCTTGACATGTGTGCCTCATATACAAAATAGTATTGTTGATGCTCTTGCCAAGGCAACAAGTAGTTTGAAGATCCCAATGAACTCTAGCAACAAATTAAAAATCCATGTCAAGCATCGTCCAACCGTTCTAGACAATCATAGATATTGGAAAGTGTTCCAAGATGATGAGGAGATTGATGATTTTCTGCAAAACAAAGGCAAGTTCAAAGAGACCTCAATTGATGAAGAAAATGACGATGATAAAGGTAATGGTACAGATGAGGTGCAGATCAATGAGATGGACGTATTGTAGCTGAAGAACAACGTTATTCCCAAAGGCTTGATACCTCTAGAAGAACTCTTTGATCAAGATGATGTAGCCCACAAGCCAACATTGCAACCAACAGAGAAGGGTGTGGAAGAGGTCAATATCGAGACAGCTACAAATCCTAAATTGGTAAAATTGTCCAAAGCATTGCCACCAAAGATCAAGGACAAATATATTAGTTTGATGTCTTCATTTGCAGATGTGTTTGCTTGGGACTATTCCGACTTAAAGACATATGACACCAATATAATTCAGCACACTATACCCATCAAGCCCAATCAAAAACCATTCAGGCAGAAGTTGAGAAGGCTAAATCCAAAGTTGCTGCCATCTATTGAAAAGGGGATCAACGGGTTGTACAAATCAGGGATCATTGTGCAAATTGGATTTTTAGATTGGATCTCCAACTTGGTGCCCGTAAGGAAGAAGACAGGTGAGATTCGCTTATGCATTGATTTCAGAAATCTCAACAAAGTTTCATTGAAGGACAACTATCCACTGCCCAAAATGGACCATATACTTCAGCGAGTAGTGGGAGCATCTCGTATGTCACTGCTTGATGGTTATTCCAGATATAACCAAGTTTCTGTCCATGAGGATGACCGAGACAAGACATCGTTCACCACTCCATGGGGAACCTTTCATTACGCTAAAATGCCTTTCGGTTTGACGAATGCGGGTGCCACATTTCAGCGTGCAATGGACTTGGCTTTTGCAAATGAGAATGATGTCTTTTTGGTGGTGTATTTAGATGACTTGACGGTGTTTTCCAAATTTGATGAAGAGCACATGTACCATCTTAAAACCGTCTTCCTAAAGTGCAGAAAATATGGCTTGTCGCTGAATCCAAAGAAGAGCTAGTTCACCATGGAATAAGGCAAACTACTTGGGAATATTATCTCAAAAGATGGCATCCGTATTGACCCAGCACGTGTGCAAGCAATTCAGCAAATCGATCTACCTCAGAATAAAAAGGAGATACAATCATTCAATGGTAAGATGAATTTCCTACGTTGCTTTGTACCCAACCTTGCTGAGCACCTAAGAGAGATGACAAACATGCTTAAGAAGGACAGCCAAGTGAAATGGATGGAGGAGGCTATAAAATATTTCAATTTGGTCAATTTGGCTCTTTCTTGAGCTCTAGTTCTAGTCAGCCCGGACTACACTCAGAATTTCATATTGTTTTCATTTGCTTCGGAGCATACTATGGTAGCGATGTTATTGCAGAAGAGAGATGATCATGAAAGACCCATTGCATTTTTCAGCAGAGCTATAAGAGACACAGCCTTAAAGTACAACATCATTGAGAAGCAAGCCCTTGCACTTGTGAAGGCATTAAAAGATTTCTGGGTGTATATTCTACATTCTCACATTCTGGCCTATGTTCTTAATGCTGCTGTAAAAGATGTTTTAGTGCAGACCAATCCGGAAGGAAGAAGAGGCAAGTGGATTGTAGCCTTGTTGGAATATGATGTGGAAATAAAGCCCACAAAGCTAGTGAAAGGACATGGATTGGCGAAGTTAATGGCTGAATCAAACTTGCATGCCTTAGACATAAATCTGATCACTACTATGTCCGATGAGAATGAGGAAGAATCGTTAATTCAGGTATAGGAAATGTTTGCTCTTTCTCTATGGTATTCAAATATCATATATGTGCTCAAAAAATTTTCATCACTGCCCGATATGACTAGAAGCAAAGCGAGAACACTCAAGTTGAAGGCTACCAAGTTTTTCATTCTTAATTCTACACTGTATTGGAAAGATCCCGATGGCATATTGTTAAATTGTTTGGTGGAAAAGGAAGCAAAGCAAGTCATGGAGGACTGCCACCAAGGAGACTATGGGGGTCACCTTTTTTAGAAGTCAACAGCAAACAAAATTCTGAGAGCAGGGTACTATTGGCCAACATTGTTTGCTTATGTATATAAGATGGTCAAGCGTTGTCATAAGTGTCAGATTTTCGAAGGAAAGCAGAAGTTACAGCCTCTACCACTCAAGTCCATAGAGGTGAGTGCCCCTTTCTAGCAATGGGGATTGGATTTCATTGGTGAAATTCATATCGCTTCTTCTGGATAGCATAGATGGATCCTCACAACCACAGATTATTTCACGAAATGGATTGAGGCAATTCCCACCAGACAAGCTACAGATGCGGTAATAATTCCTTGAAAATAACATCTTGTCTCGCTTTGGTTGTCCTAATAAGCTAATAACTGATAACGCATCAACTTTCAAATAAAAAATAATGGTAGAGTTTTGTCATAAATATCACATCATTTTGGGTCACTCAACTGCCTATCATCCGCAAGGCAATGGATTGGCGGAATATTCGAACAAATCATTGGTCAACATAATCAAGAAGCTTCTAGAAATAAATAAGAAGAGATGGCATAAGAGGTTGGTAAATGTGCTTTGGGCAGATTGGGTCAATCAGAAGAAATCCATTGGTACGTCACCATTTGAGCTCGTTTATGGAGTTGATACAGTATTTCATACCTCTCTCGCTGCCTCGGTTGTCAAACTTCTTCAGGAGGTCGGTAGTGATGAAGATCCCATGCAGAGAAGGTTGAATCAAATGGTCCACTTGCAGCAGACCAGAGAAGAAGTTTTCAAGAACACATCCAAATTGCAGGAGAAAATCAAGAAAATTTATGAGAGAAAGGCAAAGGTGGATAAATTTCAAGTGGATGATGTGGTGCTGAAGTGGGCTGCAAGGAATGAGAAGAAAGGCAAGCACGGTAAGTTCGAGAACCTCTAGAAAGGTCCTTTCAAGATTGCAACATATCGGGTGCAGAATGCCTTTCTTCTGAAGGAAATGAACAGGGAAGATTGTCCAGGAGGGCCGATCAATGGTCAGCTGCTCAAGCAGTACCATTTCTAAGTCATTGACACTACTTCCACTGTCACTGTAAATAACATTTTATTTTGGTTTTGTTAGAGTTGGTTAAGTTAGCCTTTAAGTCATTTCAATGTCAACTTTGAGTCAGTTTTTTGGTCATTTCAGTTTCATAAATGAGTCAGAGTCCTGTATTATTTGTCGAAATGATGACTCCATAGCCCAATGGATGAAGGCAATGTCTAGCTCTTCCAGAGGTCTGCTGTTCTTGGCACCTCCAAGGAGCTACCATCCCCCGTTGGAGCCAATGTTAGAGTTGGTCTGGTCAGTCCTCCATCAGAGATCAAAAATCTTTATGCATTTGATGTTTAGGTGTCTCACTCCATTCACCCAGCTGCATTCCGCTAGGGGCATGTCATAATTGCCGGAGAAGGTCATGCTAGTCATTCCCCCTCATGTTTGGCTCCTGGTGGCTTAGGTCTTTTGTCAATAATCATTAAAGACCATGATAGTCAAGGTCTGGTCCTTTAAAGGACAAAATTCATTTTTGATGTTTAGATCTAGGGATTCATCAATTTGGTCTTTGAACATGTCCAATAAAGCCATGCAGGCCAGAGTGAGGCCCTTACACAGTTATGATTCAGAGAGCTTCATCGTCATGTGGATAGACTTCGACTCTTCTTCAAAACTCTGTTTTGAAGAAAAGTCAAACAGTGTCATTTATGACAAAATTTTCAAAAAATTTGTCAGTTGATTTCTTCAGATGCAGTCATGGTTTTCGTGGCCAAATGTCCTATCGTGCAATGCCTACAAAGAGTGCCAAAAATTTCATCATTTGAGCTAAAATATCAAAGGGAAAGTGAAAATCAGTGTGTTTTAAAGTCAGTGAAAAAGTGTCAAAATATAACATTAGAAAAATGGGTTTTTGAGGAGGAAAAAATTTAACCCATCACTTCCAAAGCTATATATACAAGGTTTCATCAAAATCAAAGGAATTGTGCTAATCCAAGCCTTGGAGAAACATTGCAAAGGATGTGAGTGTTCATCGTGAGTGTTTGAGCGAGTTGGAGGCAGTTTCAAGGAGCGCGATGCACATACTCAGGGGCGCGGCGCACACAGAGCCTGCCCGCAGTTCAAACTTTCCACAGGCGCAGCGCATACCCAGGGTGCAGCGCACTAGGCTTTGCATGTGGCGCACACAAACCAAGGGCTGAAACAATTGCCAAATCACTTCAAAGTTTTTGTGAAGCCTATCAAATTGAAAAGTAGGCTCTTTGACATCATTTTTTCATCAAGTTTTATCAATGATATGATGGTTTATACTGATGTTTGAATGCAACCAAATGCATAAAATAAACCATAAGAAATCATCGAAAACCATGATGGCTAGGGTTGCTAATGTGTGTTGTTAGTGCCAAGGTTCCATTCCACCCATCATTTTCCCCTCACCTACCATTTTTCCTATCCTCCCTTCCTCCTTCTTCTTAATATCCCTGCCCTAAATTACTATCAAACCCTCTCCCCTATCCCTCCACTATTTGGTCAATATGACACCCCAAACCCTACCCTATCAAAATACCCAAACTCCTCCCATATCCCTAAACAAATTTCTCCCTATAACCCCTATTCCCATTACATTACTCCCTTCCTAATACTCCCTGTTTCATTGTTCCCCTTGGTGACAGATATCGCAAAGGCACCCAGCCTCACACCATTATCAAAAGGTAGCCTAGGTACAATATACACAGCAGTCATGACATCACAACATTCGTCAGAGTATGATATGGAGACACAAAGTGACTCATCCTCAGAAGAGCAGGCTCCTAGGATACATCACAAGAGTGGCAAACATGTCAGGGATGAGCCTACTACCCTCACTGAATTACAACCATGCCCACTTGCCATGTAATGTTTCTAGCACCTAGCATGTTTTGAATTTTGTCAAAGGGTGGAAAATGTTAGAGTGCATCATGAGTTGGCCCGTCTATTTGTGCTACATCTACATGGAGGTCAGTCTATCTTGGCCGGGGTCACTTTCACATTAACACCTGAAACTATATCAGTGGCAACAGGTATACCAAATGTTGGAGAACAGTGGCATAAGAAGAAGAAGGTGGATAGGCAACACTATGAACCTTACATCAAGGCCAGATTCTTGAGTCAACTCACAAGAGTCTTTCCCTTCAGATACTTGAAATATGAGTATGCTCCACTCATGAGATTGATCATGAAATGCTTCAGCTGTGAGGGGATGTTCTCTCGACTATATGCCTATCACATCCAGTTGCTCATGCACTTTACCAGGGTGAGGATGATGAACCTCCTATTTTTCATATGCAGGAACATAGAGAGGATGAACACCTTCATGCTGCATAGGACCCCTCAGTAGCAACTTAACAGTGTGTACCACTTTTCTCTTATCTGGATTTTGGTAGACCATCAGTTGGGATTGCAGGGCATTGCTTGGGAGGACTTCATCTCCTGTGACTTCTTCAACACATAACAGGTACTATTAGAGCCAGAGTAGGAGATGGGTGGTCCTTCTCATCAGTATGAGCACCATGAGACCACTACCATGCCAGTTTTTGTTACATACTAGAGATGCAGTAGGCACTTGTTTGCAGCAGCAAAGCGAGTGTTATCTCCACCCAGGGTGGAAGTGGCCTCACTTCCGGCATCAACGACACAGGTACTGGACAAGGGAAAGAAGCCCGTGCATGGTGAGGGGCCATCAGGTGGACAGGAGACCGATGTCATCCTCATTCAGGATGATGAGGCAGAGGTGGAAAATGCCCAACTTAGGATGACGATTCAAGAGTAGGAAACAAATATCCAAGACTTGATACTCAATGTGGAGAGGGCCAGATGGATCATCAAGTATCTGGAGCAGAGGAACAAATAGCTTGAGGACCAGCAGGAAATCGTGGAGCAGAAAAACATCCGTGAGAATCAACAAGCTGCCCAGCAAAGGAGGATCTAGCTCACTACATTGGAGCAAGAGATCAACAATGACCGTGAGTCATGGCTAGAGTGGATCAATAACCACCTAGAGAGACTGCTAGAGAAGGCCAACAAAGACAAAACCATACCGAGGATGATGGCTTATCATTATAGGGCATGGAACATCAGTGCAAAGGCTCGGATAAGGAGCTTGAAGGCAAAATTGAGCAGAGCAACAAAAGAGGCAAAAGAGAAAGATAGGCTTCGAATTTTGTCTGAAAAGTTTTGGCACAAACACAGGTTTTTTCTCTATACGCGCTGCGCCATTGGCGGGACGTGTAGGATTGGGAGCTCCAAATGAGAAATTGTTTGCATTTTTGGATTTAGCATGCAAAATCACAACTACTGGCACTCGGGAAAGAAATTTGGGCATGATTTGAGTCTCTAGGAAGTCAAAAACACCCAAAAAATGGCCTCACTGCCCCTATTTTGACACACACGAAGCAGTCTTGGGAGAATGAAGATTTAGAGGAGTAAAGGAGCTCCAAATTCACAAATTCCACTTGGGTTGGAAAGTAGACATGACAGGCTTTCTAACAAGCACACTTGGGCACATTTTGGACTCCTACAATTGCCTCAAAATAGGCCTCAAATAGGCACGACACATATAGGAAAAAAGGCCCAATTTGCCTCTGTTTCGCGAAATTTCGATTCGTGACTTTTCATAAGTGGGCCCTCTCATCTACACTTCACTTTCTTGGCACCAAAGGTGGCATTTAAAGTATTTTCACTCCAGATGGGCATCTATCCACGTGGAAAAGGAAGGCAAAGGGTCACCCAAGCCATTTGTCATGTTTGTGGCGTTGCACCTGTAGCTAATGTTTGGCTCTCCACCTTCATTTTGTAATGATTCGAGTAACTCCCCAACCCTTGGGAATTCTATCTCTTCATGGAACATTCTATATATTGTATGGAAAATATTTGTAAATGGTTGGTTGGCTTGTAACTTCGGGGAGACTGTGGGAAAGAAACTCTGTTTCTTCATTGTATATTTTTTACAGAGGATTAATGAAAGGTAGTGGCTCTGTTTCATGAGATTCATGTGGTTGTGAGCGTAGAAAATGTGTCTCTTATGTTTCATATGTATCTTATTATGCTTCATAGTTCATTTCATGTTCATTTCCAGTGAAATTTTCTAAGTTGGATAAGGTAGAATTCAATTGTATTGCTCTGCCTGTGGGAAAATTTCATGTTCAGTGTTCATTCTTCTGTTGAAAAGGATTCATGTTGTCCATGCCCTTTTCACCCTCTTAATCAATCTCTCCATTGCACACTATCTTAAACTAAATTGCTAGGCTTTTCGCCTATCTTGCTTCACGAAGTAATCTGTGCCTTTGTATTAAGTTCTCTATTCATTGAGGTCCATTGGTCCCATACCATCCCAGAAACACAGTCATTCATAAAAATCACTTCTTGTATCCATATTCACTTACTAGCCTAAGATAAATAGTTCACTGTAAGTCATCTTAGGCCTTTTCGTTTATTTATTCACTGAGTGTGACTCAGAGAGAGCCCTCTCCTGTTCTGGAAGGGCTAGCTACCAGACTGAGCTTGGTTTGTGGTTACCCTAAATTTTGCCTTCCTTCAGCCTAAGGCAAATTTAGGTGATAACACTTACCATCACCTCCACTCTATTTTAGCTAATCATATGCCTCCATTTGATTGTTTACCCTTTTGAGGAACAGTTGTGACGAGTGATTTTGTTAGCCATCCTTGTAACACTACTGTGATTGGAAAATTCCAAACCTTTCCTGGAACCAACTGCTACTTGAAAATTTCACTCGTTCCTAAAAAACGATTCTCCTTTAAGCTCTTTTCATTTGACTCATAAAATATGAAAAGATTTCCAAGAAATTGGTCTCTCCACCTTGTGAAAGCTATCAGAAGTGCTATCCCTCCTCTAGATTTTAATCTTTTTAGACCTGAGGGATTATTACACAAAAAGATCGAGTGCTTCTCTTGTTCGGCTCATTAAAAATATCGAAAATTCATCCCCTTCGTATTATTTTATACTTTTTCTGACTTAAGGGATTATATGATGAAAAAGTATTACTAGAGTTTCCTTTCCATCCCTTTTCAGACTCTCTAAAATTGAAAAAGGACTGAGTTGTCTTTTTGTTAAACTCGTTAAAACCAATAGCGACAAACTTTTCCATATAGACAAGAATGAGTTTCACTGTTGCTAGGATCGTTAAAACATAGCGACGAGTTTGCCCGAAGGGAAAATTATAGAACAAGAATATGTTATCCTCCTCAAGCTTGACAAAAATAAATAGGTACTAGTCAGCAATGACTAGGGAAAAAATTGGGAAGAAAACTTGAAGAAAATTTATTGGTAGCAAGTCGCTCTTGAATATGACACTTTCACTCCATCACCATGATTGAGTCGAGTTGGGTTATTCCATTCACCGGTCATATTACCATTGGTCCACCATACCATCCATTTTTGGGGTTAACACTACCAATCCATTTCAGTGTCGTCGATATGTTCAAGAGAAGTCGCTCAAAGAATTCACCAACCCAACTTGTGTCTCATCCACTACAATACCTTCACCCTTCATTCTTTCATGACCATCACCCTGAACCATGTATCATCAGATCATTTTCACCTCCACAAAATCATTTTCTCCGTTCCGTGTCATAGATGTGGGATTCATTAAGGCCCTCCTACGATGGGTCACTTCTTGTCAACTTCAGCTCATTATCCAAGAAGTCAACCTAGGAATAACCCTTTCAGTACTTTGAAGCTTGCATGCCTTAATGGCAAGTTTCTCACTTTAGGCGACAAGTTTACATCAATGGCCTTCGACCGAAAGATTTTGTGTGGTGTTCAAAGCCAAGTCCCATTTTCACACCACACGAATTGTACTGTCGTACCTTGAGGGTCATCATCATTATCGGTGATTCCTCTCATGCTTGTTAACAACTTACATCATTGGTTGGTAATCAGGCAATGTCTTTTCATGTTCGACTCCAGAACATCTTTTCACATGGATCGAATTTTACTTCAGGTGAAGATTGAACGAGTTTGAAGACCCCATATCTATTTTTATCCATCCGTGTTTTGATATATTAAGGAAAATAAAGACATCAAATGTACATCATTTCTACAAAGATATCCATCCAAATCAAAGGATTATGACTCTATCAGAATCATCAGTCTGTCGTACAAACGGTTGTCTGTCTTATGTACATGAAAATCAATTTATAAAGTTGAGCATGGGAATTCCCACCTCAGCTAGAACATGAAAATATTATGAAGGTAATGTATTGTACTATATCTTATTACAGGTCGCCTTCCAGTTCGAAAAACCTCAGATCCTCATGATAAAGCATTTCATCCGACATCAAAAGATTTATAGCCTCATGCTTTAGGGGGCAACTGTTATAGACATATTTGGGCACTACAACCCCAATCATATATGTCCATAAACCAAGGGCTTTTGAGTCCCTAAAATTTTTGTTTGACACCCTAAAGGAACAAGGTCAGCTGATTACATCATCTCCTAGAAGTTCTCCATGGAAAACTGCTCAGAACTAGTCAAAACTGGACCATATAAACTGCTCAGTGCTAAGGGTGCGATGCATCTCACCTACCACATGCAAAAAGTATGATGCATACTGAAAATCCATTCTGTAGGGTGTGATGGGCGAGAGTAGACAAATGGCAGAGACAGTTTGCAAGGTGGATGATCATGGAATCTTCCAAGAAACTTCTCTTGTGACACTTGCCTCTCTGAATTCACCCAGGGATGAGCAAGAGATCATGAATCTCCAAGTGGAAACAAGAACTATCAAAGAGAGGACACTAATCAAAATCCCAGAAGCTGACTCACCCCCCTGCAAACATCTATATATGGATCCCTCATCCTAGAGATCCAGAAGGCTGGAATTTTGTATCTTATAAGAAAGTGCTTTTGGTTTCCTGGTGGAACATCATAGTGTTGGGTGATCTAAGCTTTTCATGAGGTGAAGAAGGGCTTTCATGTTGGGAGGATGACGCTAGATCAAATCAATGGGTTTTAATCCTCTCTTCTACTCTTTCTATCAATAAAGCTATTCGAGTTTTCCTCCACATTCTTGTATGTTTGATGATATATGCATTTGTGTGGTCAATATCTATATGGTCCTATATTGTTTATGATTGTAGATCCCAATACTTTGAAGGTATTATGTTGCTTTGACTTTACAGGTACTCTTTGAATCAGGTAAGCAAGGAAGGAGCGGTAAAGCTCTATCAGAGGGGAGAAGGAACAAGCAAGGAACCAAGCAAAAGATCGAGGTTGGTATTCTTTGCTCCTCTCCTATCTACTTCTCATAAAGGAAAACAAAAGTAACTTTAGATTGCTTGTTTCTAAGATATCTACCTGTCTTAGTGGGGCTAGCAGCTCTTAATAGACACTAGATTTCCCAATAACACATAGGTCTAATCAAGATTGGATTCTTCAAGAAAGAGTTATGCCCAATCTCCGACAATAACTTGATTATAGACTGGTTCAGTAGAGTGAACTTGTACGAAGTGCCACATGTCATTGTTGTGACCTTCAGTCCTGAAAATGGTACCCAAAAAACTAAATTTTGTCCTATTTCTTCCACTATTCACGAAATTTTAATCCAATGATCAGAGAGAAAGTTATTACGATTTTCGCAACATAACATGTTTCACATGGAAATCGGGAGCCTGCAAAAACCCTAACTTTCTCAAATCATATCTTCGAAAATGTAGTGAATCAAGATCTAAAATTGGGTCACAAGGTTCATCAAGATTTCAGCTCAATTGAGTTTTAATTTAAGTTTCTGAAGCTTCGCATAAAACAAGTTATAACAAAAATTCCATGATGACCGGTTTGAAGCCACAAAATCCCTACGAGAGGAGGATATGAGGGTCACTATTTATATGAATGTCTTGACTTGAGAGGGTCCTCAATAAGTGAATGTTGGAGGGATTTTAGGAGAAAAAAAGCATTATTAATTATTTACTATTCGATGACCACAACCAATTATGAGTGCAATTCCACAACCCCATAAGGTTTTAGCCCACTAATTGTGGTTACAAACTTCAAACACGAATATCTTGTAAACTGTAAAGAATTATGTGGTGTGCCATATATCAATGGAAACATCTCGATGAGTGGAATCCATCTAGAAGATCCTTGACTCAGAATAGAGTAATTTTTGAAGTCAAAATTCCCATGCAAGATCAGGGTAGCCCTTGGTGCTTCCTGTGTTGACATCAATGACAACCACTGATCAACAATCTCCTCCTTTGGCATTGATGGAAACACAAGTACTCCCCCAAAGATCATGACACATCTTCCTACTACCTTCTCTCCCCCTTTGTCATCAATGGAAAAGGGTAACTCCCCCTGACAAACTGACATCTTGCGGACCTGTACAGACCTCGACTCCCCCTTTATACTTAGTTAGATAAGAGAAAGATTCTAATAAGAACTTGTGAGAATCCAAATCTTTTGGTGAAGATAATCAAATGCTTCATGAGGTAATGGTTTGGTAAAGATGTTAGAAATTTGTTCCTTTGTGCCAACATATTCAAGCTCGATATTCTTTTCGGTGACTTGCTCTCTAATGGAATGATATTTGATCGGAATGTGCTTTGTTTTGGAATGCATCACATGATTTTTGGAGATACTGATGACATTAATGTTATCGTAGAAGATGGTAATAGGCTCATCAAACTTAACTTGAATATCAGACAAGGTTTGCTTCATCTAGAGAAATTTAGTACAAACAAGTTGTTGCCACAATGTATTATGCTTTCTCTATGGATAACGAGATTGAAGGCTTCCTTTTACTTAACCGTGAGACAAGGCAACCACCTAGGTAGAATGTTTCTCCACTGGTACTCTTATAATCATCAACACTTCCTACCCAATCTACATTTTTTTAAGCTTCGATGACCAAATCATTTCATTTGGGATATGAGAGACCATATTTCGACGTGCCCTTAAGATATTGAAGAATTTTTTTGACGAAAAGGATGTGATACTGTTTTGGTGCTGCTTAGAATCTTGCTACTTGTCCAACTGCCTACATCACATCTGGTCGGGAGGCTATGACATATAAGGGACTATGAATCATGGATCTATACAACCTTTGGTCCACATCCTTTGATGAGCCTTCTAAGCTTAACTTGCACCCTGTTTGCATGGGGGTAAGAACTAGCTTGCAATCTTCCATCTGGAATTGCTTGGGCATTTCTTTGATGTACTTGGTTTGATATATGAATATTAGTTTATCCTGCTGAGAAATTTGAAGCCCTAAAAGGTACGTCAGTTCTCCAAGCATAGACATTTTAAACTCACTTTGCATTTTGTGGCAAAGTATTTACTTAATCTGTCATCACTGCTTCCAAACATTATATCATACACATATACTTCGATAATTGTTAGGTTATCTCGATCCAATTTCACATAAATATTATTGTCAACACTTCCTTTCTTGAATCCCTATTGATACATATATATCTATTAGGACGAGCATAACAAGTCCTAGGAGCTTGCTTAAGACCATATAGAGCCTTCTTTAATCTACATACATAGTCTTCTTTGTCAGAGAGTAGAAAACCTCCAGGTTGTTCAATGCAAACTTCTTCCTCGAATTCACCATTTAGAAAACCTAACTTAACATCCATTTGGTAGAACTTTATTTTTCTTGAGCAAGCATAAGCGAAAAACATCTTGATAACTTGCATTATGGCAACGAGAGAAAATGTTTCTTCAAAATCAATTCCTTCAACTTGTTTTGCTTCCCCTAAAACTGTAATGAAACTACCATCTTGTTAAAACTATCATCTTGTCAATTCTAGACTTATTCCATATACTGTTGCATAGAATCCTCCTCTACAAACATCAAGGAGTCAACAAGCTAGATTGTTCAAAATAGTGAGTCACCTAATGGGCCATCTATACTTGAGTCACTATTTGAATCAACTCCTAATTCCTCATGACCTTTTGCTTTTACAAATACTGGAAGAATAACTACTAAAACCTTGTTATCTGCTTGGTCTTCCTGTACCTATTTCCTTTTCCAGACCTTCTTATTCCTGCAATATCGATCCATGTGCCAATAGTTATGACACTTGAAGCATTCAATGTTGTCCATAGGTGATTCCATCTGATATCTGCAACCATGAGCACTATGGCCATAGTTATGGCATTTGAAATATTCAATTTTTGGCCCATCTAGCACATATTCTCTTTTGACAAAATCATCGTGGAACCTATCTCGTGATCCTGCAAAATTTCTTCTAGGGTTTTGCAGATAATGATTGTACCTGTCAAAAACTTCACAATCCCTAGTCATATGTCCATAGTTAGCACATAAAAAATACTAACCACTAAATAAATGTGTGTACTTGAATGGTTCATTTAGATGTGACGGTCCTTGGTAGTTGTACCTGTCAACAACTTTACAATCCTTAGCCATATGTCCATAGTTAGCACATGAAAAAAAATAACCGTTAAATAAATAAACATACATAGAAGATGTTTCATTCTTCTTTGGAGGTGGTGTTGTAGTTTTTTTTCATCCTTTGTTCTTGATTGCTTTGGTCTTGTTCTTTGGAGTTGCAACATTCTTCTTTGGATTTTCACTTTGATAAAATTCCTTCTTAGAATCATCAACTAGAGCTTTACCATCTTTAGTTGCCTTCTTTTTTGCTTCTTCATCTTTCTTATCTTATAAGTGTTATTTTTATGATGCCTTGTGTTTGTTGATCTCATCATGGGTTGCATAAATTTCTTCTTGATTTTGAGCAAGATCTTCTGGAAACCATATTTTAAATATCTCCTTTCTTTTTTATGCCTCCTCAACCTGTAACTTGAGAAGAGTGGTCTTCTCTATTTCTCTGTTGAGAAACTGTATATGTTCCTTTGTCTCCTCATTTTCAATCTTAAGCGTGATTATTTCAGTTGAATAGGTTTCCAATTTCTTTTACGTTTGGTCAACTGTGTATATGTATCTTTGATAAGATTCATTCCTTTCAATTTTTGCTTCCTGCATCTGTTGTTTGAGCCTGTCAATCTCTGTAAATGCTGTGTTGATTTCTTGTTGCTTCTATTGGAATTATCTCTTAAGGTCTCGTCTCTTTGTATTCTTGAATTATTCCAATTGAGTTTTAAGATTTCTAATCATCTTCTTAGACTCTTCATTTTATTTGATGAGTTCTTTTGCTGTCTTCAATTCTGCTTCCAAAAGTATTTTCTTTTCCTTTTGACTTTTGAGCTCCTTTATCACCTTGATCGCTTGATTTTGAAACTCTGTCTTACTCATTTATCCAATTTCTTCATCATAATAAGAAGGATACGAATTTTCAATAACATCTTGACCTAATTTCTTTATTGAATAGAGATTATGAAGCTTTTCCCAATAAGATTTAGCTATTGAACATTGACCAACTTTAGTTTTCAAGAATTTGGAAAAACATTCAAAATTACATTCATGGCCTTTGAATTGTAATTTTTAGCTTTGTTGGTGGATGTGTCTCCAGAAACAATTGATTCCCATACTCCATGTGCCTGTAAATGTACTTCCATCTTGGATTCCCATATCCAATACTTAACTGCATAAAAAAAATGGTTGGTACACAATACTCACTTTCTTTAGATTTTTTTGTACATGTACCTTCCTTTGAAATCCTTGCACCCTACTTCTTTGACTTTCCGATCTCTATGTTATGAGAACTTCCTTCCAGCGGTTAAGCTATTACTGAAGGAACTAAGCTCTAATACCAATTGTTGGAAATACTGAGAGGGGGTTGAATCAATATTCCTTAGCAATTAACACTTTTAAATCTTTTAAGAGAATTAGTTAATATTCAATTATTATTAATGTTTGTGCAATAATAACAATAAATAAACGAACATAGTAGGCACAAGAATTTTAGGTGGAAAACCCCCTCCTAGTTAAAAAATAACGAACACTTTTCTAATAAATTCTTTAATCTTCAACCCCAACTAAAATGAAATCAACAACTTCCTAGAATTCTAGAAAAACATTCTTCTACAGCTCCCACTAGAAGGACACCCCAATTTTTTCTAGGACCTTATCGCTGAAGGGTGTGGGGAATGGGCCATGCATGCAAGAATTATTAAGGTTGTGATAGTCTATGCACACCCTTATCTCCATGGCATATTTCTTATTCTGTACCATTATTATGTTGACCCATTCCGCCTCATCCGCGGGAAAAATAAGTCTCGCTTCCAGCATTTTGTCTATTTCCTTCTTGGCCTTCTCCTTTACTCTTGGGTTTAGCCTATATGCTCTGTGTTTCACTGGCTTGGCATCAGGTTCTAATATAATATTCCTTTCCCCGATGTCCCCCTTAATTCCTTTTAACTTTGCAACCGAAGCTGGCAATAAATACTTGTACTCTCGTAAGAGATCAAAAGTGTCCCTTGTCATGAGCTCATCCAAGTAGTTCCCTATTGATGCCAGATAGGGTTTATCCGTTCCAATGTTGTGCTTCTACAAATTTACTAGGAGCAGGTGTAGAGCATCTGTTATGAATCCTTCTTAGATATTTGTCTTCCCTTCGGTCTCATGAAATGTAACATGCCTCAACCCTTCAAGGTCATCCTCCTCCGGATCTACATTCACCTTCTCGTAGGCCATGACTTCTGGGTATCCTAACTCATAAGATTACTGCATGAACCTCTCATCGATACATCCTTCCCATATTTGGCATGAGGTGAAGAGGATCCTTTTAATGGTATACATGGTCTCAGTCAGTCGCCTTTCACTATCCTTACATGAGAAACTGCTACTGGATTATTCTGCCAGGGTATCCCAATCTCCCATTTGTCTTCGTATCTCTTCCTCTATGTATCAAGCTTGAGGGACTGTGCCTAAGGTGTGTACCCATAATTACTTTAGAACTCTTTCTCTATTCTCTCTGTCTATGCATGATCTAGGTGGATCTTAAGACACAGTGGCATGGGAAAAGCTCAAAATTCAAAGTGGTGGAAAGGTGATTAACTTGAAATCAGATCGAAGTGCTCATCACCTTGATTCCAACAATGTGAACAACACTCCAATCTGAGTCCGGATGAAGGACATAGCGACAGTCAAAGTTGTGTTGAATTTTGATGACTAGGCAAGTTTAACAAGGACACGAGTTTCAATTTTACGGCAGACGGAATCCGGCCAACTCCGACCAGATTCAAGGTGAAATCATGGCCTAGTAAAAAAGACTCCTATGGTCTAAAACAAAATTTTCAAAAATTGCACAATTTTTTTTTTTTACAAAAAATATTAAAAAAAGGGTGGTAGGCCACCAACCACACCACCCCAAAACGAACAACATAACCAAAGGAGGGGTGGGCCGCAACCCCTGACCCCTCCCCTAGCTATGGAACTGTCAACATAAGCGAGAGGGATAGGCCATGATCCTGTCCCCTCTGCTGCTCCCATGTAGCCACCAAATAATGGACATGGGTGGGCCAACCCTTGGGGTGCGGACCTAACCCAAAACCAACATCACATTAATGGAGGGGTGCGACTGTTTAAAAAGGCAGGTACGGTGGGTGAGCCACCCAAGGAAAGCCTGACCCAACCATTTTTTTTTTAAGTTTAAATTTAAAATTGGTTTTTGGATATAAAAAAAGGAGGAGGCGAGGTTTGACCTCCCAGCCTCCTCCCTATTAAAACGGATCACAACCAACTCTACTAACAACTGTATTGGGAAATCCGTCACCAAATTTCTATTTAAAACACAATTTTCAATGCACTCAGGTAGAGGAGGCAGGGCATGCAGTTCGAGGCAGAATTTTGCAAGAGGGCTGAATTTTCACTTTGTCATAATTTGACAAATTTTATATGGTTTCAGCACTTCTCGATGCCACGAACAAAATGGCGCTGCCCGTTTCTCTATCAGAGTTCTGGGTTTTTTGGCCATTTTTTAGTATGGAGGTATAAAACTCCTTTTTTTAACTAATGCTTGTAATCTTCTTTCTCATGCCACTTAATGAATGAAGGCCTCCCCATTGATCGAGTAGGGCCCAGAGACGTAGTTCAAGTCGGACGAACTCCATTATCAAGTCTTGTTGCCTTCTTCCATGCTTTATGTGTTTCTTCTCTTCTCTAATGTGCACATTAATTTTTCTATGTTAAGCTACAATTTATGCATGTAATTCTTTAATACATCTATAAGCAAAAGATTTTGGATCAAATGGTATCAGAGTAGGTCTTTTTTAGATGTGAATTGCATGTTTGTATGCTAATAAGAAATAGGCTCTGAAGAGGCGAAGGGAAACTAAAGTGTTTCGATCCTGAAGTGGGGCGTGCACATCGAAGGAGAAACATGCCAGATGAAGAGGCTTGCCATGAAGAGGAGCGCAATTTTCGCAAAACCTTCTATACAATGGTAGAGAATGTTGGTCAGTTGCTTTCAAAGTTGGAGAAAGCAGAAGAGATAAATCCAGAAGAACAAGGTTCAATGCATGGAAATGGTGGAGAAGAACCCCCTCCTTCTCCTTCCACGAGTGAAAATTATTCTTCCTCTCATCATCATAATCGTAGAAATTCAAGGGATGCATCTAAGAAACCTTTCTTTGAATTAGATGTCAAATTTGGTCTTCCTATGTTTAATGGTGAAAGTAATGTAGAAAAGCTTAATAACTGGATTAGGAAGATTGAAATCTACTGCAGGATTCAACAAATCGATGAGGATGAGGAAAATATTCATCTGGCCTCTCTTTGGCTGAGTAGAACCGCTGTCATTTGGTGGGAGAGCAAATTGCGAAGCAATAAGAGTGTGGGTAATATTATTTCCTCATGGCCTAGTTTCATTTCTGCATGAAAGGAACAATTCTATCCCTTGGGTTATAAACAAAAAGCCTTAATGGATTGCAAATACTTAAGGCAAGACATAGGTCAAGTTGTTCAAAGCTTTGCTGAGGAATTTAGAAAATAGGCACTTAATTTGGACATTGCACTTGACTCACCTGAAGTAGTAACTAAGTATATTGGATCATTACATAGCTACCTTAGACATTCATTATTATTGTTTGAACCAACTACTATTGACTCCGCCAGTGTGAAGGCAATCCATCTTGTTAACAAGGGAAAAAATTAAAGTGATGATCATTCCAAGAAACCACATTTAAAACCTATAAATGGCAAACCCAAAGTGAAAGGAAAAGGAAAGGAGAAGAGGACGACATCAACCAAGAAATATGAAGGAGAAAGACCTTATTGCAATCACTGCAAAAAGGAAGGTCATGACGACGATCATTGTTGGAAACAATACCTAGAAAAGAGACCAAAGAAGTATGGACGAAAAGGCAAGAAGAAGACAGTGGCAACTATGCAGCAAGACCTTAGATCCGATTCGGGAGATGAAGCAATGATCACAGCAGCAGGAACCAAAGGTACTTTTACACCTCATGTTAATTCTAAATCACATGATGGCACTAGTTCAATAGATGAGTATCATCCTAATGAACTAAAGAGAATTGAGCTATTTCATATTAGAGTTATCATAAATTATACCAAAGTGGAAACTCTATTTGATACTGGATCTCAAGCAAACTTAATTTCAGAGTCCTTGGTAAAGAAGCTAGGCATGTAAACTACATCACATCCAAAACCTTACCCACTAGGATGGATACATGACAAAGCAAAACTAAATGTAACTAAGTAGTGTAAGGTTAAATTTGTGATCGCTTCTAAGTTAGTGGATGAGGTAAAACTTGATGTGATACCATTGAACATCTGTCATTGGCATGGTGTTAGGGAGTCCCTATCTATATGATAGAAAGGCAATCTTCTTCCATCATGAAAACAAATACCAAATCACAAAAGATGGGGTAGAATATATTGTAAGGGCTCATCAAACTAAAATCAATGCCAGCCTTGTAAGTACAGGACAAAAGAAGAGGTTGGTGAATTCTAGTAAGGGTTGCATGCTTATGATTGTAAGGGGAAAGATGCATAATTATCCGATGCTTTCCAGGGTTGTGATCATGTGCATAAAAAGAATTATGTGAATTAATTTCTAACTATGATGATATTTTTAAAGAACCAAAGGGATTACCTTTGAAGAGGCAAATCCAACATGAGATCCATTTGCATCATGACGCTCCTTTACCGAATATTGACATGTACAAGATGTCGACCATTGAGATGGAGGAGATCAAAAAGCAGGTGCAGGAACTATTGAACCAAGGGGTTATCAGATCGAGTACTTCTCCACGTGGCTCACTGATTGTCTTAGTGCTGAAGAAATATGGCACATGGAGGATGTGCGTGGATTATCAAGCACTAAACAAAATCATGGTGAAAAATCGTTAACCTCTTCCCTGCATTGATGACTTATTAAATTAGTTAAAGAATGTTATCTATTTCACCAAATTGGATTTGCTTAGTGGTTATCACTAGGTCCGAATTACAGATCAGGATGCGTGGAAAACTGCCTTCAGGACCAAACAGGGGTTGTTCTAATGGATGGTGATTCCATTCATACTTTGCAACACTCCAACCACTTTCATGAGGGTCATGAATTATCTCTTTAGGCCTTTCGTTGATGAATTTGTTCTTGTATATCTAGATGATATTCTTGTCTTTAGTAAAAGTTAGAATGAACATGTATGTCATATGAAGAAAGTGTTTGATGTATTGAAAAATGAAAAACTCTATGTAAAATTGTCAAAGTGTGAGTTTGGGAAAACTTCTTTGGTTTACCTAGGTCATATTATTGGTCATGGTTAGCTAAAAATTGATCCTTCTAAAGTTGAAGCAATTGTAAATTGGCCTAAGAATACTAGTGTAACTGAGGTTCGCAGCTTTTTGGGTGCAGTACAATATTGGAGGAGATTTATTGCCAATTTCTCTATTATTGTAGCACCTTTACATGCATTGAAAAGTGTAAAGCAATTCTTTCAATGGGGAGGAAAGCAGCAGAAGTCCTTCGAAACATTGAAAGAAAAGATCAGCACGGCATTGGTCTTGGCCTTACCAGATCTCCAACAGCCATTCAAGATCGAGATAGATGCCAGCGGATATGCCATGGGAGTTGTATTTATGCAACAAAATAAGCCAATATGTTACCATTCATAGAAGTTCTCTCAAGATGTGATAAACTATCCCACTTATGACAAGGAATTATATGCCTTGGTCCAGAGTGTGAAAAAGTGGAAATGCTACTTGATCGGCAAGGAGACCATCATCCATACGGATCATCAACCCTTGCAGTATCTTTAGTGACAAACCAAGTTGCGGCAATCTCGTCATTTCAGGTGGATGGGTTTTCTGCAATAGTTTCATCTGGCAATAAAGTATAAGAAGGGCACTAGCAACAAAGTGGCTGATATGCTATCTCGCCCTACTATTTCTTATTTTGTTATTTTGCGTAATGCTTTGTTATTTTTTGAAAGTTATGCTCAACAATATGCTAATGATGATGACTTTAAGGAGATTTACGGAAAACTAACCCATGGTTCACAGGTGGACAACTATCACTTGTAGGGGAAACTATTGTATCACCTTGGAAAATTGTGCATACCCACATGAGAAAGGGTACATGTAATCCAAGAGGCCCACGCCTCCCTTGTGTCTGGTCATTTTGGTATTGAAAAAACTTTGTGTCATGTACAAAGATTTTGATTTTGGCCTCATATGAAGAACATTGTGACTTGCTATGTAAATGGTTGTGTGAAGTGTTCTATTTCAAATCCCATTAATAGAAAACTTAGGCTCTAAACACCACTCCCTATTCCGAGTCGTCCATGGGAAAGTGTGTCAATGGATTTTGTAGGAGGTTTGCCTTCGTTTAGGAAAAGTCATGACTATTTGTATGTCGTCGTTGACTGTTTTAGTAAGATGTGTATTTTAATGTCATGTAAAAAGAAGATCACCGCAGAGAAAACTTATCATATTTTATTTTAACATGTTTGGGTCCATTTTGGGTTGCCCACATCGATTGTGTTAAATCAGGACTCTTGCTTTCTCGGAGAGTTTTGGACCAACTCGTGGAATATGATGGACACCAAGTTGAAAAAAAGCATGACATTTCATCCACAGATTGACGAACATACAAAGGTTGTCAACCACACCGTGGTACATTTGTTGCAAGGCTATTGTGGGAAACATCCTAAATTGTGGGATGAGCATCTTCCATATCTGCATCATTCCTACAATCGAGCAGTACACTCATCTACGCATTGTTCACCATTTGAGACATGTTTTGGCTACCTGCCAAAAGACCCTTTTGATATGGTCTTTGGAAGGGAAGATGACCCCAGTGGATGTGATGACAGGGACAAAGCGCAGCAATTCATTCAGCGGATCCAATTGATTCACCAAGCAGTATAGTAGTTAGAGAAAAGTCAAGCCCATTGCAAGGCTTGACATGAAAAACATCGAGTCGACCATCAATTTCAAGTGGGCGAAAAAGTGTGGTTCCATATCAACAAGGACAGGATGAAGGGAGCAGGGAAGAAGTTGCAACCAGTCAGGTATGGTCCATTCACCATTTTGGAGAAGATTGAAAACAATGCCTTTCATCTTGATTTGCCAATATATATGCAGATGTACTCCATAGTGAATGCGGAGAACTTAAAGTTGTATGAGCCACCATTGATTATGGACACTAAGGAGGTGGGCACAGTTCCTACAGTTGATGATTTTGCACCAAAGTATCTCGATGAGTTACTTGAGGACATCATCCCTGACAGAAGAACCAGGACTTCATGATGGGGAGATGTGGAATACCTTCGAGTTGGTTTCAAGGAGATGCACCCTGGCAAGGCAAAATGGCTGGAAAAAGAAAGAGTGAGGGAACAATTCCCTCACTTGCCAATTGATTGATAAGCTTTTTGTGGTCCAAACGCTCCACAATGAGGAGGATTAATCCAGGTGGATCTTCAGACACAGTGGCATCAGAAAATCTGAAAATTCAAAGTGGTGGAAAGGTGATTAACTTGACATCAGATCGAAGTTCTTATCGCCTTGATTCCAATGGTGCAAACAACACTCCAATCCGAGTCCAGATGAAGGAGATAGAGGTGGTCAAAGTTGGGTTGACTTTTGATGACTGGGCAAGTTTAACAAGGACACAATTTGCACTTTTCCGGTAGAAGGAATCTGGCCAACTCTAGCCAGATTCCGAGCAAAATTGTGGCCTAGTTAAAAAGGCTCCTACGGTCCAAAACAATATTTTCAAAATTGCACAATTTGTTTTTTTAACAAAAAAATATTAAAAAAAAGGTTGGCAGGCCACCAACCCCGCCACCCCAAAAAAAAAAACATAACCAAAGGAGGGGTGGGCCATGACCCCCGACCCCTCCCCTAGCCACAATACTGTCAACATACATGGGAGGGATATGCCATGACCTTGGCCTCTTCGCTGCTCCCATGGAGCCACCAAATAATGGACATGGGTGGGTCGGCCCTTGGGGCGCGGACTCAACCCAAAACCAACAACAAATTAATGGAGGGGTGCGACTTTTTAAAAAGGTAGGTATGGTGGGCAGGCCACCCAAGTCAAGCTCGACCCAACCATTTTTTTTTAAGTTTAAATTTAAAACTGGTTTTTGGGTATAAAAGAACGAGGAGGCGGGGTTTGACCTCTCGACCTCCTCCCTATTAAACCAGATCCCAACCAACTCAACTAACAAATTTATTGGGAAATCCATCACCCAATTTCTATTTAAAACTTAATTTTTAGTGCACTTAGGTAGAGGAGGCAGGGCATGCAGTTCGAGGCAGAATTTTGCAAGAGGGCCAAATTTTCACTTTGTTAGAATTTGACAAATTTTATATGGTTTCAGCACTTCTCGACATCACGAACGTAATGGAATTGTCTTTTTCTCCATCAAAGTTCTGCATTTTTCGGCCATTTTCAATATGGAGGTATAAAAATCCTTTTTGTAACTGATGTTTGTACTCTTCTTTCTCATGCTACTTAATGAATGAAGGCCTCCCCATTAATCGAGTAGTGCTCGGAGACATAGTCCAAGTCGGATGAACTTCGTTATCAAGTCTTTTTTTCTTCTTTCATGCTTTATGTGTTTCTCCTCTTCTCTCATGTGCACATTAAGTTTTCTATGTTAAGCTACAATTTATGCATGTAATTCTTTAATACATCTATAAGCAAAAGATTTTGGATCAGTGCATTTTTCTAGGTTTTGTCGGGGATCTGAGTTACCACTATATTTTACGATCTCTTGTGGGCTATCCCCTGCCTTCTTGTATCTTTCCCTCATGAACCTCTTGATTCTTCCCCAGTCCTGGAGTTGTTTGCAGTGTACTCCCCACTAGTGTGTCAGGGTTTCTTGTAGTGCAATGTCTAAAAATGGTATTTTGTGGCTTTCCCTTATAGTTTTATCAACTTTACTGAGGAATACATCAACTGAATCTATGCCATGGAAAGTGGGAAAATCACTTACCTCTGTTTTGATCCAGTTGATGCGGCATAGCATAGCATGTTGTCTAGTATCAACTTCATATTTTCCCTACTGCCAATCATCCCATGTTGCCTCAGAGCCAACTTCTGAGCTCTGTATACTCCTCCAGCTGACAAATCCTTCTGCTATGGGGTTGATGTAATCTTCCCTCTTTCCTGTTGTCATCTGGTAGAATTGTTCTAACATATTGTTGTAGGGAAAACCTAACATCCCCCATTTTTCATTCATTTACTTTAAATAATGGAGACCCTTTACATTAATTATTGGCTAAATACCTTTTATGATTGTCATTTAGTTATTTGTCCTACAAATTTTGCCAATTTTTCATTTTCGTCGGATTTCTATTTTGATTGTTTCATTGAACTCAGGTTTTAGCAAGATTTCCATTGATACTTGTTTCACCTCATTTGGTTATCCAGTTTGCAAATGACATTCTTTTGAATTTTTATCATTTTGTTGCGTCAATTAAAAAAATTACAAAATGTATAATATTTTAACTTTTGCAATTAAAATAATCATTCATTGTAAATATTAACTTTTATATAATTTTTATTAATATTTTTATTTTTCACTAGCAGCCCTACAAAATGGCCCATCCAAATTATAGAACAGTTGAAAAACACATTTCAAGATCTTAGAAATTTATTCCAATCTCTTATTTTAAACAAATTGCCAAACCCGAAATCTCAAAATTACAAAGTGGTTGTAGTTCATTTTGTAGTATTTTCAATTCTACATGGCCCTCACGTCACTTCACTTCATCCCTTCCAAAACAAAATCGCCATCCGAAATTAAAAAAAGACGAAATAAAATCACCGATATAAAAAAATCTGATTTTTAATAATCATCAATATTGTGATATCGCATATCGATATTTTTAGTTGTGTACACATTGTTCCGATATAACAAAACAATGATCACCAATAAAATTATGTCGTGTGTATTCAGTTTTATCTTATAGCTTTTGATCAAATCATTATGACTCTCGCTTCACCTTATTCTTCCCCCTATTTCATCCTTACATCACCCTCTACTCCACCTCCTTATTCCTCCACCTCACCATCTTCCATTAACCCTCCATACTCACAGCACATAACTTTATTTTGGTATTGAGTTTTGGTTTGGAATATTAATTTTCAATTTCAAATAGTTTGATTATAGGTATAATATTACAATTTTAATATGATATAATTATAATATAATATAATATAATATATTTTTAATTAATTTTAAAATAATTTATTTTATTGTTTTAATTTTCTATTAAATTAATTTTTAAAATTAATTAATTATTTTTAATTTTGTTATTAATTAATTTTTAATTAATTAATTTAAGTTTGTAATTATAATAATTTAGTATTAATTAATTAATAATTTTAATTAAATAATAAAAAAAATCTTACTTTTGGCTTAAGTAACAAATTTTCCAAAATTTTGACAGTTTTAATTCTTCAACTTTGGAAATTCATAAATTGAGTTTTACTTGGCCAAATTGGGCCCATGATGGCTCGTTGGATAGATAAAATCATGAAAAACATTTTTGAAGTAGTTTCATAATTAGATTTGATTATTTAATTTGCCTAAAATCCAGCAGAAGATCAAGCTTCGGATTTTTAAACAAAACTAATTTTCTGAGTTTAATTTTATACATTTTCATTTGCCCAAAACTTCTAATGAGTACATATCCATTCATTTACATTCCCCTTGACCAATTAGTTCTTCAAAGACATGAATATAAAGCTCATAATTCTTTTTATTTAATTATGTAATTGGCTTTTGGTTGGATATGTTTTACATTCCAGATTTAGTATTTTGATTTTAATTTGCAATTTGATTGGTTTTTTGCAGGGAAACAATTTGAAGAGATGAGGAAATGAATATTTTAATCAATGAGAATGAGCTAGCAATAAAAGAATAGGATTTTGGGCTAATGAAAATTGACTAAGCATAACTACTCTTCAACAACTTTCCTATTGCAAATTCTTTTTGTAAAATTATAAATAGTAGATTGTAGAATGTATTAGGGGCTTCTCTTCTCTGCAATTCTGGAATTCTTAAATGAACTATTATAATGAGGATTTAGATTTGTAGGTGAGAGGAGAGAAAATCTCATATATGGGGGATTATTGAAGATTTTTCTTTTGCATTCTGAATTATGTATGAAGGGCAAATTTTTCACTATTGCAGCTTTTGTTTTAACAATAGAAGTTCAAAGCATTGTAAAGGATTGTTGGAGACCAGAGCCAGAGAAACATATTCAATAAATTGGTATTTATAATACTATTTAAATAATCATTTTATTTCATGATGAAAAAAATGTACCATTTTATTCATATTTGTACATTATTGGCAATGTGAGTAATCTGCCTCAATTATATGTTATTACTTATCTCTGCTCTTGTGGGTTGAATTCTGATTTCTGAGTAATTGTCATCTAAAAAATGTGTCTTTTAATTCTGATTTAACAAAAAATAATATTTTGTGAACTATTTCCTTATATTATTATTTAGTCATTCTAGTTATTGATTTAATAATCATCATCATTTTGTGAACTACTTGCCAAATGTTATTGATTAATTATTTCTGTTAATAAATATCTAAACAAAATGTGTTTTGGGATTCATAATATCAGTTAATTTAACTTTTTCGTTAGCTTGATATTCATTATAAGCCATACATATTTAAATCCAAATCATTTAAATAGTATGCTCTCTGTTGGGTTAGATCTATATTTGAATAATTGAGATAGGATTATGATACTTTTACTTTTACTTGCATTTTAGAATAATTTTGCATCTAGATTTGATCCTATATTTCTAGAAGTCCTCTTTCCAAAGAGGAAAACTTTAGTTGTGGCTTGGCTCAGCCCCAAATCATCTTAATGATCACTTTCTTTCTTGATCAATAAGAGGGTTGATCTAATGTCTCTTCTCTATTGGTAGATGAAAGTATATTTTAAGCCATTGGAGATAAAGAAAAGGTAAATGGACCTAGTTTAACTAGTGGGAACCACCATTTCAATGGAAAATGAGATCTTCTAAGGTCCAGACTGGGTGGTCTCCCTTATAGCGTTATAGGTAGAGAATTTCGAGCCTTCAACACATCCCTGGATCGTTTTTGTCATCTACTGGTTCTATGAATCTATGTCCCTAGTACGGGTCCAGTGGTTGGATGACTCGTACAGATCTCTCCACTTCAAACATCATCAGCTCCTTCTTTAGGTCGATAAAGAAACAACTTTCATAGGCCTAGTTAATACCTAGTAGTGTTGGGTAATGATCTTTGTCTCCCATGATGTCGATCACTTCAAAATCCACGTGTGTCTTCACCCTCGCCACATCTACTTCTATGTTCTACAACCTCCTAATTGACAATATACAATATTAGTTGGTCATCCACAATTGGATTGGTGAGAAATTTAATTGTTTTTTTCCCAATGCCCCCCACATCTTCCTTGGTAGGATATTAAAGTGAGAACTTAGGTCTAACATAGTATCTTTAATTTGAAACCCTGTGACCTACGCGTTAATCATGAACTCCCTACTCATTCTCTTCTTATTTCTCTTGACTCGCCTTGTGTGTTTCCTAGGAAAGTTTGCTGAGACATTCCCTTCTCCAGTCTCATCCTCCAGTAAGACTACTTTCAAACTTTTGTGCAGCTCCCCTAGCATTTTGATCATTGTTGACAATCTAGAGGAATAATCCAAACAATTCCTTAATTGGTCACGAAATGGTGGCTTTTGTAATATTGGGCATATTATCCTTTTGAGAGTCTGTCAAATTTTCGAATAGTTTTTCCACCTCCTAGTAGTATTTCCTCTGTTGTCCAGGGTCGTATGACTAATTTGGTGAAGCCACCCGAATGACTATTGGTTGGTCCAAGCCACCCTAGTTAGCCCCCATTTTCTTACTGCCACAAGTGACTATGTTTATGTTGGATAGTGGAGCTATCTCAGTAATACTTGGTTCTGCATTGACCACGTTCATCCCCCGTTGCTTGGTTAGTTCTTCCCACCTTACAATAAGCTTGGGGCAATCCTCGGTTACATGGGCATTAACGCTACATTGGGAGAACCATTGTCTTCTTGGTAGGGTCAGTCTTAGGCGACATGTCCCTCTTGATCACAATTATAGCAGTGCACAGGTCCCCTGCCCCCTGTTCTATCTCCTCTTGTTCCTCCTCCTCCTCGACCCTCATGAGTAGTTTCATTGACCCTAAACATTGACCAGTCTAGATGATTAGCTAGTACATCCAGCGCTCGACACTAGGTTGTGTGATGGGTCGTAGATGCACAAAACTCACAATAGTTATTATTTAGGACATTTGAATATTTTTTCAGTATCGGGCATAAGCTCGGCGGGTGTCCATATCCCCTACACACTTCACCATATTCTGGCGGGTTGTGGCATGTTAATGCACCTTGTGATCCTACTTCCGCGACACCTACCATAGGTGGGGTCCTTAACGGTACCCCTGGCCCCAATACGGTACCGATGCCCCTCAACCTCGGGAACTTTGTTGCAATGTGACCCTCCACTAGGTAGTTGGTACACCACACGTTCAGTCTCGCAGGCTGGGTTGGCTGTAAATATTTCAAATTTTCTATTAAGCTAGCAATTTGGTGTTGTAGACCCAAGATAGAGGGATCATGTGATGCAGCTCCTCCCTAGTACTTGTGTGGATATCTCGCCATAGCCTCTATTTAGATCACTTGCTCCAAGGAATCCTGTAGTGTCTCGATCTTTTTGTGTGTCAATGGTGTCTGGGTGAGGGGTAGAAGCACCTTGATGAACTAATCCCTATGATGATTCAGATCTATATTGTAACTGAGCTTACCGATTGCATCTTTTAACCTCTTCATTATCTCCAAAAAAGTTTCTCCCTCCCACTTCTTTATCTCCCACAACATAGACAACCCTTGCTAATCCTTCTGGGGAAGCTTTAACTCTTGCACAAAGTTCCTCTTAATCTCATCTATGGTTGGGTTCTAGTGTAACTCCTCCCATTTTATAAACCATAGTAGGGCTCGTTCCTTGAGAGTTGTATGGAACTCTAATAGCTTCATGTTGTCAGGCATCTAATGAGCTCTCCATATAGCCTCACATAGGTAGCAATGTTGTTCTATGTCTTCATTCACTCTATGAGAGAATTGAAGGTATCTGGTAAATGATCCTACCATATTGGAATATGTTCGTGCTAAAAGCATAATGCCTTGGGTTCCTGGCTATTGAGATCCTTGTAATCCTAGATTACTATTTCTATTATTTCCACTACAATTAGTAATACTAGTCCTATATTTAACATGCACATTATTCACTGTTATCACCTTAAGCAAGTTAGCAACAAATTTACTAGGGATATTGTGGAATACTGGGGGAAGGTCAGGGAGAACACTACCCAAGCCTCAAATGTTTAGATATTTGATTCTTTGGGATGCAACATTCTCCTCAAACAGTCTTCTCATCACAAATAACATCTCATCCTCCATGTCTTCCTCAGGGTTACTATGACCATCTCTGTCCAACTCCTCCCCCTCAATTAGGGAGGGAGGGCTCATATCACCCTTTGGACTCCTGGTCATCCCTACTATCTTTATCCCTCTCACCATATTCTCCTCCCTTCCATCTCTTTCCTCTGTAATCTTCAACACTCCTCCTTCTTGGTGTAGTCCCTCTAGCTTCCCTCTGATCACCTGCATGGCTCTTTCTTGCCAGTTCTCTACTATCTACACTCTCATTCGTGCTCTCACCTCCCTTTCCGTTCGTGAATATTTTTCATCCATCCCTCTAACATCATCTTGGTCCCCTGCTCAGTAGGATTTATCCCCTTAGGTCCTCCTCCTAGTACTAGGGGTTTATGCTACCATTCTTAACCCTTGGAAAGGAATCAAACCCTCTTCCACCATTAAAATATTAATCCAGAGAGGTATTTGTTTCAACATATTCCATCTTAATCTGGTTTGGAACACAATGTCGTCCTTTGAGAGGATCGATAACTTTCTATTCCGAACTTGACCACGTATCCTTCCAAGGTAGTTTTCACCCAAAAGTCTACCGCTCTCGTCATATTCATGTCAAGATGGTGGAGCGTCGCGAGATTTGCAAGAATCCAATCGTGATGAGCTAGTGTTTGTCCTCCTGTCTGACCCTTCACTTGTAGTCTTCGCAACTAGTTGTATAACTCCTCTAGGAACTTACCCCAACAGATCTCGTACTGATCACTTGCAACTTCTGAATATAAAATTTGTTTGTTCACTTTAGTAATAGCTTGGTTGCAAAGTATGTATTGTTGGGATATGAACCGATCAACTTGTTTGTCCCACCAGTGTCATATATCCTTCTTAAAAATCCTTGATACCATATTCAGAACCCCCCTTTTTGATTTTAGGTCCCGACAACGGAACCATTTGTTGGCACGCAATTCAAAATAGGGTAGAGACCCTTGGTAAGTGGTCCACAAGGCTCCACTATATTCTAGAACAACATCATCATTTTCACCTTGCCCAGAGAGGGTAAGGAGTCTCACCCAAGGCGTGCCACGACCAAAGTTAGAAGGGGTAGAATGAGGTACCAAGGGAATCACAACAAACAAATGTTAGTGTCTCATAATAGTCAATCATCCACATTAATCCAATCATGTTTCTCTACTCAGATACTCTTAAGGAACCATACAACTTATAAGCATCCATTCAAAATTTTTAAAGAACTAATATAGAAATCAATAGCACGTTGTTGATCAAACTGTCTCTTTCATTAAGATTAACATAAGGAAATACATACATAATTACAAGAGGCTTGAAGCCTGATCATCAAGAATATAAATAACACACCCCACAAGCACATACATAGATAGGACAAGGAATTATTCATGCCTTTTGACCATGAGGAAAGCCCTACCGATCCCTGACTCTCTCAACTGATCAACAACCAACCATTTCTCTCCCTCCCTTCTGCCTTTTATCTTATACTCTACACTCAAACGACCATATCTACTTATCTTCCACTCGGCTAACTTTATCCTTGGCTACCTTTTCTCTCCCCTTGCTCGGTTTCTCCTTCTCTTCTCCACCACCTTTCCACAAATACCGATTCACTTCTGGTTCTTGTCCTCCTCCGTGGCTGTCAACTTCGCAACCCAACGGTCGTCTCCACCACCCATCCTCGACTCTTCTTTCCTCAAAAACTCAAAACGAAGGCCCTAATAGTATAATGAGGAGAAATAAGGATACAACACATTAGGACGAATGAGTAGGTCGCAAACATTCTCATAAAGCCCTTGGGGAAGGTCAAATTCTTAGCCTTCCATGACAAACTTAGAGTCATGGTAGGACCCTTCCACCCTCCTATGAGAGTTCCGCATGACTTAGCCATTGAGCTCTAGGAGCTCCTAGGGGCTTGGGTTACTTCTTGGAGCTATGAGCCACCATAGGGTGAGTGGTTCACCTTCCCTTAGTGGTGTGATATATACAAGGCAAGTAGTTCACCTTCCCTTATGATACCCCATGATGGTTGAGATGTGTGTAGGGTAAGCGGTTCACCTTCCCCTACGATTGTGGACACATGTATGTAGTGTGTGTGGTTCACCTTCCCCTACAATTGACATATGCATAGGATGAATGGTTAACCTTCTCCTATGGCATATGAGAAGGATGAGTGGTTCACCTTCTCCTATGGCATATGAGAAGGATGACTGGTTCACCTTCTCCTATTAATGCCCCAAGATATATTCTACCCGTGTAGTCCGGGAGTCATGGGAAGTACCTATAAAACGTGGATATGGAACATAACACTACCGATTAATGCATTGTGAATTTTCATACTCCCTATGTCTAAGATGCGTGGTGTTCAACAAATTTATCTGGGATAAACTAAGGGCTGACATTGTTTAGTGGAGAGTGGTAAGGTCTTGTGACTCACTCTCGATCAATTATTCTTCATTATTACTTCATGGTTTAGTATAGCATAGAAAATATGATAGAGATGGTACATGACGACATGATGACATGATGATGACAGATGTATTGGTAGGTGGAATTTTCCCTAGTTGAGAGGGAGTGTTAAAACTAGAAATTAAGGCCAAATTACACCTTGGGACAACTCATTTGATGGAGATTATGATTGAATTAGATTCTTCTTTGCAATAGGTCCAAAATTGATATAAATATCATCTTATTCAGACAAGAATAAGTGTGATTTTGAATTTAGTCCCTCACATGTGAAAATTTTTCACGTTGGCTTCATTATTATGTAGACTTAAGAAGCCCAATGGATGTGTCTCTTCACCCATAATTGTGTATAAATAGAAGAGACCTCACAACTCATTTGGACATCCATCACTCACACATTCTTCTCTCTTTCTTCATAAAATTGGTTCGTACATCTTGGGAAACTTCTCTCTCTATTACTCTCACATGTGGTTAGGAGGACAAAATTTCTAGGCCAAATCACAGAATTGAAATTGTAGAATCTTAGGCAGTTTGACCAACATTGATCGAGGTTGTTTTGTCTAGCTTTCACTATGGTTTTAAGGGAATAACTTCAATTTTCTCAGGCCACATTGACTGGCACAAAATCAAAGTCTTATAGGTTGTTTTACCTGCATAACCATAGGCCTGTTTGACCACATAGTTAACCATAGTTTGACCATAGTTTTTGTGTCTGTTTTGGGTTGACTTTGACCATTGGTGGAGGCCTCATTTGATTTCCTTTTATCAAGATTGACCATTGGTGGAGGCCTAATTTGATTTCCTTTTATCAAGCTTCAAATAAGGTGTTTGAATGATATTGTGACCAGTCTTGACTTTCTAGTTAAGGATGAATCTTGACTGTAGTTGACTACATAATTTGACAGGGCTAATTTGACTTTGTATTGGGAAAGTCTATTTGAATTTTGTACTCTCTCTCTCTCTCTCTCTCTGTTGAACTATCGAATAATAATAAGAAGATTTGATCAAATGGTTTTCCCCACATTGGTGTTTTTCCTTGGCATCTGCCAAATCCGGTGTTCCCTTCTCTTGGTTTGTCTTTTGCTTTTTTTTGTTTTATGTTCTATTTGCATTTACTATCCATGTTATTATTATGATTGCTAATGGAAATTGGAAATTTTTATTGGGATACTAAAGGAACATTGAAGTAAATTGTGCTAAGCATGGAACATACCATTACTAACTAAAATTAACACTCTTGGACTACCTATTTCACATCTATACATCAGATATATACATATCAATGGGTGAATACACTACATTAGACATCTCTTTTGAATTTACAAGCTATATTCTTAACTAGTGCCAAGATTCCTTAGTTCAAGCACATTATTAAAGATTTATTTCTATTTAAAAATGTTGCTAATGAAAATTATGTAGGTCGTGCACCCTCTTCAAGTTCTTGTAACCAACGAAGGTGGGAGTGTACATTTTCTCCACTTGAAGATTACCTGTGGGCCCATAAGGAATGGATATATCTACACTCTATCAAGTCTACCAATGCAAGTTAGGTCAATGGGCATGTTGTTTCACACCCAGTTAGGGTATTCTACTGTGATCTAAGGATTTATCCCTGAGTTTTTCTACAGTAAGTCTCTAGTTCATTCTAGATTTAGAAAACACATGCTAAAAGATTGATATACACCATGGACTATTTTGATTTGTATTTGTTAAGTCTTGTAACGACTATGTCTATACTGTAAACATCATAAAATTATAGCTTTAGTTTTGAGCCAAGTTATCGGTTCTAATATATTTTTATGTTGTCATTTTGAATGTTTGAATCTATCCTAGAGACACTGGGTTATGATACATTTGTGTGCTCATGTATTAAGACTCATATTTCTATTATCAAGTTCATTCCAAGCTTTTTGCTACATTTTCTTCAATTTATTTGCTGACCTTGTGATCTAGATTTCTTAGGGACAATGAGCTAGTTGGCTTGGGCCCACCAAATCAACCTGTTGTCCTTCGTATTTTCATTTTTTTAATGCTATGGTACATACATTTACATGTGTGTGGTTTGGTTTTAGGGTATAGCTATGGATTATTTTAATAATTTGCAGATCTAAATCTTGTTTGTGTTAAACGTTGTAAGGATATGTTGTGGTATCATATTTGCAATACTATATTTTGGAATGAAGATATAGGAGTGCACATATCTGAATATATGAAACACTGAGAGTATGCTATTGTGATAATTTTTCTTGTGTAATCTTCAGGTCATGAGTATCCGAGTGTGATCGACAACCTTTCTAACATTTCTTATTACACATTGAAACTTTATTTTATATACAAAATACTTTGGTAACCTTTTATATATTGTCTCGTGAATGTACGATCTAAGTTTCAATGATGTGATTCGAGGGTTAGTTTGAATTTATCTCTTGTGGCTTTTTTTAGATCTAGTTTAAAACACTTAGCAGGGTACCAATTTCACCTTGTATTATATACCTCCTTGATGCATGAGCGGAAGTGCAAAGGTCTGAACTACAAATAATGATGTGTTTGTGTTATTGAAGGAGTTGTTACCATATAATATGAATAATACTCCATCTTTTTGTAGGACTATTAGATATAGTATTCGAGGTACTATCTAGTTGAAGAACGTAAGAAATGTTTTGACCTTAGTTTGGCATCATAAGGTTGCATCTAATCAAGTTCGGTTTACAAGGTATTGGAGTTATTTATAGGACACAACAAACTTTACAAAATAGTCTTAGATACTTCATTGAAGGAGATCATTATATTTGCATTTATTCTTATGTTGATGTGTTGATGCATGTATTTATACAAATCCAATCTATTTATTGTTGATAAAGCTAGATGAGCTTTTGTGAAAAGGATGATATTTAAATGGTTTATATTTTTAGCTTTGAATATGGGTATTAGTTCTTGATGGTTCCACACTTATCTCACTTGCTCTGTTTTGTATATTTGTAATTAATATCAACATTGATATCAAGCAAAAGGAATATGTTTTGAATGTATTAAATATTTTCACTGATAATCAAAATTTTCATTATTTTCCAGAGCATATTTCTTTGGTAATAGAAGACAATTGTAGTGAAATAACTTGCAGAACAAAGGGCATGTTTATTTTATTTTTGGTATTTCATTGAGACTTTGTGATATTATTTCTTGAGTAAATTGTGAGCCTAATTTCTTTTGTGCCTATAAGGATATCCTTTTTGAACTTTTGTCCTTTGGAAAAATGAATATAACATTAGGTATTTTAGCCCAAAAGGAAGTTAGGGAAAGGAAACTCTATTCCTTATTGCTTTGGAAGTGTGTAGACTAAATGAACTCTTAATCACTTTTTTCCTCTGGATGACTGAGTTGAGCCTTTCATTCCTCAGCCTAGAAGGAGCCAGGGTTAGAATTTTAGTTCTCTTTTTGAAGGTGTGAAAACCATATGGTTTCCTAATTTCTTTTGTCCTCTAGATAGCTGAGTTGGACTTTGGGTTCCTCAGTCAAAAAGGAGCCAAAATCAGAAGACCAAAGTGGCTAATAACTAGGGTTTTGTTTTGTTAATAATTCCATTAAAATTTCATATTTTATTTGGATTCCATAAACTAATTTGTTTTGTGGAAGTTGAAAGTGTTGATTGAGCAGATTGTGTAGTTAGATAGAGAGTGGGTTGTAGATTTTTGAGGTCTTCTTCTAGCATGTATTGTGATGCACCTCAAATCTTATGAAATTATGCATTGACATATTAAATGTTAGAAATTTAACCTATCATATATAGCACCCAACAATAGGAAATTGAGTGAACATTTTGATGTCTTAAGACAATGGAAGGTATACTATATATGATGCATTAAGTTCACAAGTTCACATTGTGAGGAACTCAACCTTTGGTTATGATATTAGCTGAATGACATAAGAAATGTATGATAGATGATGTTGATTTGCAAGCCGTACTTACTGAGATATGTAATTATGTTGATGATTATGACTAAGTTATATTTGACCTAATATATATTATAAAGAAAAGAGCTTGCTAAGATTTCAATTGTCTAGGGTTTGAATGAATTTGTTTTGTTGCTAACCATTATTCTAAAGAAATTAGAGTTTTTGAAATATTTATTTTGATGAAATATGATATTGGTCTATAATAGAAATGCCATTTGGTATTAAAAATATGATACTTATTGAGAATTTAAAGTTTAATGCGTGAGTGATGAAGTAGCTAGTATTCTATGTTGATATGGTGAATGGAAAGACTATTGAATCTATCCACAAAGTGCATGATCTATTTATATATTAGATATTGTTGAGTTATTCATTGTTAGTGCTATGTGATTTCTATCCATGGTGTTATGTTTCCGACCTTTGTGCTGAAGAGATTGTAATAAAGTCACTCTATAAAGACATTTATGTTGACATGTGATAAATGAAATGTGTGGGGGTTGATAGTGCTTCATAATTAAGGATGTGTTCAAAGTTTTCTTCTCTTTCTTAGAACTCCATGGAATCAAGGGTTTATATTTCTACCCATATTTTGATAAAACTTTTTCTAGTGAGAGGAATTATTGAGCTAGAAATTGTTGACTATAGGGGAGCTATCACTTTTGACTAAATATTTAATTATGAGATTAGTGTTGATGTTGATGTAGTGATTTGGGAATATAGAGTGAAATTGTTGACATGATAATAAGTTATTGTTGCAGTGATCAATGTATACTGCTGGGAAGTGTGTTCTCAATGGTCATTGACAAATTGTTAATGTAAAAATCTTGACGAATTCTCTATCCATTCAACAATTTTTCATTGCAAGAATGTGTAGGTGATGGTTAATAATATGTGGGACTAATAATATACTATGAAACAAGATGCCAAAATGTTTGAGTTTCAATGACAGTTGATTAAGAATGTGTGCTAAAAAAAGTGGATCTAGTTTGAAAATGGATGAAAAGGAGGTCCATTGTATTTTAAGGGTCAATGCCTCTAGTTGGTTGCTGCTATCAAATTTGAGGGAGTAGGTCCTTCTTTCTGGTAGGTACCATAAAAAATTTGAAGGGATTGGGTGCTTCTTGCTAATGGGTGTGAACAAAACAATGAAACCAATGGGTGCTTCTTGCTAGTCGATGAAAGAAAAACAATGCAAGGGCGTGGGTGCTGAGGAAAAAGTGAAGGGAGTGGATGCTTCTTGCTGGTGGTTGACAGTGGAAGATTGTAAAGGGAGTTGGTGCTTACTGGTTGGTGATAGTGAAATCATGTAAATATTAAAGAGAGAAGAAGAAGACTAGTGGTTTTCTCTCTTTATGGTTTTCTAGGTTGATTTTTTTGTGTCATCTGTGCCTGATATTTATGATGTGATTTCTTGTTTTATTTGTCTAATCATATAACATAATGCTAAAAAATTGAAGATACAAATTTGTAATAATTCCTAAAATACTAATTCACCCCCACTTAGTATTTCTAACACCTAGGTCTTTGAATGAATAAAATCGTAACCCCTCAAAATTTGCACCAAAGGAATGCATCTATGTAATGCCCCCTCCCAAATTTACCCAAATTCAAAATATTTCCAGGATAAACATGATATGAGTGTCACTATGACATGGCCCAACCTCCAATTTTTAGTTAAGGAAGTGGGACCTACAAAATGAACACTTACTGACATCCTATAGGGACTACAAATCACTCAAGAGTTAAGTAACCAACCCAAGTCATCAATCCCTGAGATGGAACCCTTTCTTTCTGACCTAGCATACCAACTGCATGCACAAGGTAAGAGTGTGGTTATGGGGCACAAACCATACACAAAAGCCTACTTCCATGCAGTTATGACCTAAATCCTCTAGTTCAATGCCAATGGTTCCAAGATCTGAGCCACTTTTTTAGGCTAGCCTCCTTACCACTTGCCAGGACTATGTGTAACTTTCCAAAATCATAATTAATGTGAAGATAATGCCAAATATTCAAACTTAAAGGAAGAACTTGACCTAGACTGCCTAATCCATAATAAAAATTTCATTAAACATATGGAAAACAAGTAAGATGCAGGTCATGAATGCATATCTGATCATAAACTAATAATCCTCACCCGAGAATCACAAGGAAGGCTCTAATACCTCTCTAGCTAGCTTTAATAACACTTGTTAGTCCATGCATTCATCAACCAATCAATAACTTATCAAAACATGACATGAGCCATATATAGAATACAACATTTGACCAACATATAACTGACATATAACCAACAAATATCCAACTTAGAAACCATGTAAAATCAAACATAATGTCAAAATGATAACTAGTATAAGTGCTTAGATATCATAATAGAAGAATATATCTTATTAACATATGAAAATTCCAACCAAGTCAGGGACTTCCATGTACCACCCGACCATAAATTGGGTTGAGCCAAATCTCTCTTTCAACCAATCACCCCCCCACAATATTCCAAGCATGAATGTGGTATCTCATAGATTTAACCAAAAAAAAACCAACACGGGCTTCCAGAGGCCAAACCACCTCAAATCTCAACCACAATGATTCCACCTCTACGGTCTAGAAATCACTAACATCAACTAGATCGGTCTTTACCCAAGTTGTCCAGGGCTCCAAGAACTAGTAAGTTAACCAACAACCTTCCATGGCCTGAGAGAATTTGTCCTAGCCTTCAACTCCATAAACTAGTAAATCAACTCAAGTTATTCCAGGGCTTCAAGAGCATTTGTTCCAACCCACAACCATCAGTAACCATAGCACCAATCATAAAAACAAGTGGAAAAACCCATAACACCATGGATATTAAGGAAATAACAAGGCAAGCTTGAAACCATTGTCAATACAAGAAAATATACATGCCAATGACAACACATAACCAAGGAACCACATGCATATACCATACATCCAAAAATCAGTAAGAAAATCACACGTGCAATCTGTTACTTGCAAAGAAATCCAATTTTAGCTACTAATCCAAATATTTGCTTGCACTTCCCTACTTTCCTTTTCCTTATTTCTCCAAATCCAAGTGAATTCAATAATGCTCCAAGCTCCAAGAATCCTATAACTATGCAAGAGTGTATGTGTTGGGAACGGGTTCTGCCAAGGGCAATTTTGGGGCTAAAAGCCCATGTTTTGGGACAATTTTGTAATAAAGTTGTAAAGTCTCTGCATTTTTTCGTCACAAAGCACGAAGGTGTCAAGAGTCATAAAGGTTTGTTTGCCCCTTTTTTGTATAATATAAAGTCGGCTGTAAAGATCCACCCATGGTCTGTGGACCATGGGATTGTATAAGAAGGAGCTAAGTAAGTAAACTCTAGGAAGAAAAATAAGGAAGAAATTAGCGAAGTAGAGTAGAAAAGTCTAAGTGTTCTCGGGTCTTAGCATAGGTAGAATCTTTGTAGCTGAGTGCATAGAGGCTTAGGGTGGAAGTCCACAGCTGAGTGTGTGGACCCCTTCAACTATGTGCGTAGGGCGATAGAATTTGTATCAAACTAGAAGATATCGATATAGAGAAGTATTCTGCAATTACTGTGTATTTTGTTCCTGTTAATGCATATGATTATATTACCTTTTGGGTTTAATTTACAATGTTTATTTGATGCACGAATATATGTGATTGTATCAGTTAATTCAACGCATGTAAGGATATCAGTTTACACGATGCTAACTGTGATTGAGTAGTAAGATAAGTAAACACTTGGGATAACTTCGGAACCTATACAATACATTGTCATAGTCGTGAGAAAGTACCTGGACCATGGGTTAGAGGAGCATGAAGGTCAATCGCACACCTTCGCGGAGGTACTAAAAGGTGGAATAAAGGGTATATTGACAGAGCCCTAAGGCTTAGCGACTTGCATGAAAGTAGGGGAAGAGGGTATAAACTAACATCACAACCATCTCAGGGTGGAAAAAATTGGTTCCATAATCCCCCACATTGCTTCAGGTGAGACTTTAGTCTGCACTCCATGGGTGTTACCGGGAATAGTGTCCACTCGGAGCTGCTATTCCCACTAAGACTGGTAGCTATCTTAGAAACAAACAAGTAAAGTCTACTTTCGCTTTCCTTTATGAAAATAGATAAGAGTAGAACAAAGGAGACCAACCTTAGTCTTGCGCTTGGTTTCCTTGCTTGATTCCTCTCCTTCCTGATAGATCTTTGCCACTTCTTTTTCATCTGGCCAGCTTCAAAGAGCACCTTTGGAATCAAAGAAGCATACTACTATCGAAGAACAAAGATATATATTCATAAATAACACAGGACCAGATATGTGTTAACCATACAAATGCATATATAATCAAACATACAAGAATATGGAGGAAAACTTGAGTAGCTTTATTAAGATCATGAATAGCAAGAGGATTACAACCATATGTTCTGACCCAGCATCATCCTCCAGCAAGAAAGCCCTTCTTCACCTCAAGTAAAGCTTAGATCACCCAACACTATGAAGTTACACCAGAAAACCAACAACACTTCTCTACAAGATACAAGATTCCAGCCTCTGGATTTCTGTGATGAGGGATCCATATATAGATGATTGTAGGGGGGTGAGTCATCTTCTGGTGTCTTGATTAGTGTCCTCTCTCTGATAATTCTTGATTCCACTTGGAGACTGATGATCTCTTACTCATCCTTGGTCAAAAACAGAGAGACGAGTGTTAGAGGGGAAGCTTCTAGAAGATTCCATGATCTTCCACCTCGCAAATTGTCCCTGCCATTTGTCCATTCCTAACCATCGCACCCTACAGAGGGGCCATTTAGTATGCATCACACCCTTTACACTGGGAAGGTGATATGCATCGCACCCTCTGCACTAAGTATTCAATATGGTCTAGTTTCGACCATTTCTGAGCAGTTTTTAGTGGAGAACTTCTAGGAGATGATGTAATCAGCTGACCTTGTTCCTTTAGGCAGTGAAGCAACACTTTTAGGGACTTAGG
>APFE031626497.1:3767-38896 GCA_000404065.3 Pinus taeda | reverse complement strand
TTCAAAGTACTGAAAGGGTTGTTCCTAGGTCAACTTCTTGGATAATGAGCTGATGTCAACAAGAAGTGACCCGTCATAGGAGGGCCTTAATGAATCCCACATCTACGACACAGAACGAAGAAAATGATTTTGGAGGTGAAAACGATCTGATGATATAGTGTTCAGGGTGGTGGTCATGAAAAGAATGGAGCGTGAATGTATTGCAATGGGTGAGACATAGGTGAATTCTCTGAATGACTTCTCTTGAACATATCGATGGCACAGACGATAGATTGGTAGCGTTAACCCCAAATATGGATGGTGTGACAGACCAATGGTGATATGACCAGTGAATGGAACAATCCAATCCGGCTCGGATGCGGAAGGAAAGTGTCATGTTCAAGAGCGACTTGCTACCAATAAAGTTTTCTCAAGTTTTCTTCCCAATTTTCCCCAGTCATTGCTGACCAGTACCTCTTTATTTTTGTCAAGCTTTACAAGGATAACATATGCTTGTTCTATAATCCACCCTTCGGGCGAACCTGTCGCTATATTTTAGCGAGCCTAGCGATAGTGAAACTCATTCTCGTCCATTTGGATGAGTTTGTTGCTATTCGGTTTTAACGAGTTTAATGACAAAGATAACTCGGTCCTTTTCAATTTTAGAGAGTCTGAAAGGGACGGAAAGGAGACTCCAAAGATTCTTTTTCGTCATATAATCCCTTAAGTCTGAAAAAGCGTAAAATAATACGAAAGGGATGAATTTTTGATATTTTTAACGAGCCGAACAAGACAAGCGCTCGATCTTTTTGTGTAATAATCCCTCGGGTCCAAAAAGATTAAAATCTAGAGGAGGGATAGCACTTCCGATGACATTAACAAGCCGAAGAGGCTAATCGCTCGACAATCTTTTCATATTTTACGAGTCAGTTGAAAAGAGCTTAAAGGAGACTCATTTTTCGAGGAATGAGTGATGATTTCGGGTAGAAACTGATTCTAATTAAGGTTTGGAATTTTCCAATCACGGCAGTGTCACAAGGATGGCTAATAGAATCACTCTTCGTAGATGTTCCTCGAAAGGGTAAACAATCAAATGGAGGTGAATGATCGGAAAAAACTGAGTGGAGGTGATGATGAAAACACGACCAAGGCTCAAAAGCTAACAATAAGGCATTCACAATGGTTATTTACTGGTTCATTTTTTAATGAGCTTAAACTCTAGGGGAAACATTTGCTCATTTTCTTATGTTTATTTTTTAATGAGCTTGAATTCCACGTTAAAACTGCTCATGGCAAGCTTATTTTTTAACAATCTTGAACCCTGCGGTAACACTGCTCGCCAGTCGTATAATAAGGATGTCTTATTCAAGATGCCATTTTTTATGGGGCTTGCACCTTTTGTAAGCTTTGCCCCGGATCCTTTCTTTATGCAAGTTAGGAAACAACCAACCTTACGGGTTTAAAGGGTTAGAGGACCTACAAATTTAAAAAATAAATGGTCGCTCTTCGCTTGCATGCGAAAGGTTTGCATGCCCCTAGGTATAGAGAAAAATTCCCAGGCTACCATGAAAGTTCCATCCGCGTAGCAGACAGAATGCTTCCTTGGCAATGTTTACCGAAATAAACAAAGGTGAGTGGCACAGGGCTGCTCCACTCACATAAATTTGACGAAGGTATCTTATTCCAGTCTAATCCCATTTTCCTGTAAGGACGGGTTCGTCAGACTAGTCATATATCCTCCACGGAAACCTACTCTATACCCAAGGTTTTCTTGTCGAAACAGACTAGGGTGCATGCCCCCTGGGTTTCAGTCATATCCTCCTGAATCACTCACGCTCATCAGGTGGATGGACTGGAGATCGATGAGACATTCCTTGCGTGAAAAGACCATTTAGGGATGTCATTTGACTATTTGCGATGTGTGACCCGCGGAATGACATTTGGTCTACGAGCTTCACCATTCTGCCTTCGTGTGGAAAACACATTACTCTAAAGAGTGAGGAGATGATGACTCCCATGCAATAAATATAGTTGCGTCCAAGGAGTAGATTATAATCCAAGGGTCATTGAACTACCATCACATTCATGTGAATGGTTTTCCTTCTCAAAGTAATGGGCACATTTGGAAGGATCCCTAATGCTGGACTGGTTCCTTTGTCAAAGCCTGTCAGATTTCTCATTTCAGGCAAAAGCGATGGCGAACCAAGCGCTTTCCAAGTAGTTGAGGAAAGGATACTCACAGAAGCCCCTTCATCGATGATGGTACCAGCCATGACCATCTGTAAGCTTGTACAATGATTCGAAATGGTACACTAGCTGGTAAACGGGGTCTGCCTAGTAGATTCTAGTCGAAGGAAACAACTAGGTTGCTTGGAGGTGGGACCAAATAGACAGTCGGATATGACTCTGATGAACTTCCTTCCTACGATAAAGGGATGGGTAGACTGCCCCCAAGTTCATGAGACCAGGTCAACTGCCGCCTTGACCTTTTGACTTTCGTCCGGTATGGATTTAGAGGGTTCATTTTCAATGATAGACGCTTCAGCCGACCACAATGGCAGGCCAGCCGGATTTTCAACCAGTGGTGGACTTGGCAAGAGTCTTTTATATCCAGGAGGGAGCCATAGCGATGAAGCAAGATGGTCATCCAAAACTCTTTTAGCTTCGTCAAGGAAGGGACAACAGTGGACAGCATGATTACCTTCACACAATTTACAAGGAAATCTGGGATTCCTTTTCTGTCCAGGTACTTCATTTTCACTGGTTGATGGTGCGCTTTCAACATGATCATTAGAGGTTGACGACACTGAATTGTGCAAACGAGGAGACCAATCCCTTAAGATCTGAGGGATGCAGGGACAATCTCGGTGATAGTGGTCTCCATTGCAAATGACACAAGGAGATTTAGGTTTAGATAGTGTGGTGTGAGGATTTTCGCTAGATGATGCTTGGTTGCCCCCTTTTGATTTTGGCTCCCTTTTCTTCTTTTCCTTTTTCTCTTTCTGCTTCTTCTTCTTCTCAGTTAATTGATCTTTAGCTTTTCCAGCTTTATCAAGCAAAGAGGAAGGAGGAGAGGGAGAATCGGACGAAGTAGAAGGTTGGTGGGCAACTCTAGTATCATCTAGTTGTTGACTTGACTGTTCAGAAATTATGGTATTCTGAATGATAGAGGTAGAGAAGAGGCAGACAGGCAAACCAATCGTCAACCCTGGAAGTGACAATGTGGCCATGTGGGGTGCACCAACATCTCCCCAAGAGGAGAAATGACTAGGATTTCCTCCAAGGGAAAATCCTTGGTTGGTAGACTCCATTTTCTCAACCTAAAGACCAATGAGGGAACTTGGGATGTTATTCCGATTAAAATAAATTTTAGACGCTTTGACACAACTTGTTTTTTTTTCAGTTTTAAAGAGTCGAGAAAAAACAAAAGATGACTGTAGTTGCCTTCGATTTTTAATGAGCCTGAAGTGACAAGTGCTCAAATGGACCTTTTCCTTTAAGGAGTCTAAAAAGGAGCAAAATGAACTACTCTGGGAACCTAGGCAGAGGGGATTACCAAACCAATCGCAAAACTACAGAATATTTTTTACGGTACGACAGTTAATCTTCCCGAATGTTGTGTTCAGTGCATTGCGATTGATAAGGCGACAGACACGGCTTCCTAAGGATAAAAGATGCAGCCTATTGTGGTCTCCCAATATATACTCGATGGTAGGTGGGAACACAAGTCCGTACTGGCACTTGCCGTCTTAGAGTGGAGGAATCACCCAACCAACAATGAAAATAACAGCTACCAGGTTTTACGACACCAGAATACGTCTCTAGTCTAGACCTCTAGATGTTGTGTGTTAGGTTCCAAAGCGTTGTTAGATTCATTAAATTTATTTTAAGTTGATCTTGTTTAAAAATTTGTCTTTCAGGTTCACCACGTGATGTGTATACAATTCCTAAAATGCAGTCTAAGATGATAAACAACTATTTAATATTCTTTTGGTAATGAAAATCCTAGCTACTAAGGAAAGAAAGTTGAGAGTCTTTCAACAAAGAGCACATAGCACACACTAAATGCACTGTCCTAAATCAAACCAAGCAGTATAAATGCAAATTCACATGCATGTATTTGTTTTCAGCCTTCTTAATGTATGAATGAAGATAAGAAAGCTAAGTGCAAATCTGAATTATTTTCAAAGCAACAATACTCAACAAATTTCTTTTCAAAATGAAGTGAAGGTAAGAGAGACACTTTGCAATTTCGAAATGAAAATTGCTTTTCGACACTTTAAAAACTACTAATTCAAATCATATACAAGAGTAACTATATAATCGACTATCAAGAATAATGGGATTGTCTTCTATAACTGAAAATGACAATTACGACACTTTCAGATTAAGAAACGACAGTTCGACTATGCTACTTCTTTGCAACAGAGAACTGAAAATGGCACACAATACATAAAAACACTTACAGTTCTTTGCACAATAGAGGCAGAATGATGTAAGAGAAGGGGGTTTTCACAGAGATATACTGACCAAAAACAACAAAACTCCTGAATAGAACTGAAAATAGTGAAGGAAAAACCAAAGTCTGAAGGTAAAGTTAACCTTCCCTGACCATCGCACCTGTCACACATGGAATTCAGTATGTAGCGCACCTACTGCACACGGGAAGTGTGATGCATACAGACTACCTTGAAGGCAGGGTGCGATGCCACCAGTGTGAGACTTTTAACGAGTTTTTTCTCACAATTTGCAATTCAGTTCAGGGATTTAGGCCGAGTAAGTGATGTTAAGTAAATGTAAATCACAGGGGTTGATATAAGGAGGTTACTAGAGCCACCACTTAGAGCAATTAGAACGTTTGCAGATCGATTGTTTAATTCATAAACAAAACTCGGAGATAGAATGAAGTAGCATTGATCTACTTTGCATCTGTATAACAAATGCAGTTCGAAGGCTAGCTGGCTTGACTTCAGGCTCTGTCTGTAAGTTTATAAAACAAACAATGATAGACTAACAAACAATCTATTCACTCCCCAGTGGAGTCACCATTTTGTTACGAGGAATAGGGTCCACTTGAAGCTGCTATTCCCACTAAGACTGGTAGTTATCTTAGAAACAAACAAGTAAAGTCTACTTTCGCTTTCCTTTATGAAAATAGATAAGAGTGGAACAAAGGAGACCAAGCTTAGTCTTGCGCTTGGTTTCCTTGCTTGATTCCTCTCCTTCCTGATAGATCTTTTCCGATTCTTATTCATTTGCCCAACTTCAAAGAGCACCTATGGAATCAAAGCAACATACTACTATCAAAGAACAAAGATCTATATTCATAAATAACACAGGACCAGATATGTGTTAACCATACAAATGCATATATAATCAAACATACAATAATATGGAGGAAAACTTGAATATATTTATTAATATCAAGAATAACAAGAGGATTACAACCATATGTTCTGACCCAGCATTGTCCTCCAGCAAGAAAGCCCTTCTTCACCTCAGGTAAAGCTTAGATCACCCAACACTATGAAGTTACACCAAAAAACCAACAACACTTCTCTACAAGATACAAGATTCCAGCCTTTGGATCTCTGTGATGAGGGATCCATATATAGATAATTGTAGGGGGGTGAGTCATCTTCTGGGGTCTTGATATGTGTCCTCTCTCTGATATTTTTTGATTCCACTTGGAGAATGATGATCTTTTACTCATCCCTGGTCGAAAACAGAGAGGCAAGTGTCAGAGGGGAAGATTCTAGAAGATTCCATGATCTTCCACCTCCCAAATTGTCCCTGCCATTTTTCCATTCCCGACCATCGCACCCTATAGAGGGGCCATTCAGTGTGCATCACACCCTTTACACTGGGAAGGTGATATGCATCGCACCCTCTACACTGGGTATTCAGTATGGTCCAGTTTTGATTTTTTTTTAGTTTTTAGTGGAGAACTTCTAGGAGATGATGTAATCAGCTGACCTTGTTCCTTTAGGCAGTGAAGCAACACTTTTAGGGACTTAGGCGCCCTTAGTTTATGGAAATTTATGATTGGTGTTGCAGTGCCCAAAAATGTCTATAACAATAGGTTGATGTTGAAAAGGCCACTAGTGTAGGGATTTGTTTGGGTAACTAACGCTAAACTTGGGCTAGGGCCCGTACAACCAACAAATCGTTCGTTTGCTGGAATTAGACCAGAATTTGCATGAGAGATGTGTGATGTCATATCACTAGAATCCAACTAAGAAATAGGTCTAAGAGTAGTTGGACAGGAAGATCCACGAATTCGCCTCGTAGGAGAACAAAAATCCACGACTGACAAAGGAACAATGGCTAGATCGGTACCTGTATACGGAAATCTATGAGATCTTTTTCTGTTCCTTTTTAGTTGAGTTACATGAGTGGATCACAAAGCTAGCGGATAGCCAAGGAAGGTGGAGGCTTAACGGTTCTATTGTTTGGACCCTAGAGTTAGTACAGAGACTGGAAGCCTCTGAGGATAAGATCACCTGCGCTGTGGATCATTGGCTTGATCATATCATAGGGGGGTTTGTGACATAATTCACGGTCGATACCTTAGTCAGTTACAATGAGGTGGAGTGATGCTTTTTCAAAGGTCATACCTTAGTCAGTTACAATGAGGTGGAGCGATGCTTTTTCAAAGGTCCACGAGGTAAGTACTTGAAGTCTTTAAATACTTGGATTAAGATGTTATTGTGCGAAAAACGGGTTATGCATCTACCTTGATGTTTGGAGTTACACGAAGTGGAAATACTTACAGGAATGAAGAAAGAAAGGGTCTCGAATATAGCCCACTGGTTTCACCTCCTTTGAGTGATGAAGAGGAAGTAGCGTAGGCTTCTCCGCAAAGTGCAATTCAGTTGATAAAACGAGGGTTCTCGCGACTACCACCTCCACCCACACCACCTCAACCTTCACCACCATCATCCCCTGCAACTTCACCCCCACCACCACCACCTCCACCACAATTCAACATGGCGAATTCAGTGAAGTTGCTTTTGTTTAAGGGCTTGGGAAATGAGGACCCAAACTAGTTCTGGTTCATTGAAAAAGCAGTATGGGAAGCTCAGGGCGTCACAGATGATCACATGAAGAAGGAAACATCTGTTAGTGCTTTACAGGATCGTGCGCTAACTTGGTACATCAAGTACTCTAATGATAACCCAAACACTGGGTTGGAAGAGATGCAGACCACGTTGAATAAAGAGCTTAGTAGGCCTAAATCAGAGGTGCAGTCGATTGTGGGGTTCAAGGAAATAGTGATGAAACTAGGTGAGACACCTTGGGAATTGGATTAGAGATTGAAGTGTAAAATTCATGAAGATAATATGAACTTAACATATGGACAACACTACTAGTGGTTCGTGGCTTGTCTCTTGCCTCACCTAAGGGTTACACTATCACAACAGAAGATTACAACTTAGGTAAAGGTCTTGGAGATTGCAATAAGACTGCATGAAACACCGATGCAAGATCTGAATCTAGGGGTTCAACAGATCCATGCACAGTTGCAAAATATTTGTCTCAAAATGCAAAGATTGAAGCAAGATAGAATAGTTTGACCAAAGATGTGTGAAGAGATATGGTGCCTAAAATGTAAAGGTCAGGGGAATGACAAAGACCACTACCTGGTCTTTGCGAAATATATTGCATGAGGAGGACCGATGCCTTTGAGGTAGGAAGCCCAAGAAGGACCAAGCACAAGGCCTATGTTGTGGTGTGCTATATGTCAGGTAGTAGGGAAACATACAACTACTAACTATCATTTGCTGTAGAAGTTTGTACAAACATCGCAACAACTATTCTGCAACTTCTGTAGGTTGGTAGGGAATGACGAGGGAAACTATCAAAATTATGAATTGATGATGGATAGAACACCTGCCTATAAAGTTCAGGAAGAAACACGACCCCCTGACTAGAGTGATGTTATGGCGTGAACAGGCTTTCAGGGGCGTAGATGAGGCCGAGGTGGAAGAGGACCTGGTAGAGGTCAGGGACAACTGATCTATTACAATTGTGGAGGACTAGGACACTATGCCCATGAATGTACTAACCCAACACATCCGTTGTGCAAATATTGTACTCAGTTTGATCATGAGATGGAAGACTGTCCTACACTAATAGCGAGGATACACAAAAAAGGGGTCCTACCACCGTAGCTAACTCAGAACCTGCAAAATGATGAGGGTTGAGCCTCGTGAAGAGGATCTGAATGTGAATATAGTAATCCGAAGTGGAATTGCAATGGGTGAAGATAAGGGGAAACAACCTGAAGACAATGCATGGGTTCGCAAAGCTCCGACAAAGGAGGCTGAATTTGATTTGAAGCATGCACACGAAATGTTCATGGAAGCAAAAAAGAGCTTTGTTGAGGCCTCTACCTCAGGGAGGGGGGATAAGTTGTTACATAGTAATTTGTCACTATCCTCATCTCAGTCCCTCCACTGTGTCATGTATCACTTAAACATGTTCATATCTTCCCACTCATGAAAGAAGATTAAGCAAATGCTCTCTGAGGTTGAAAGTTGACCCTTATTCAGTAAGTTTTTGCCTCTTCATGAGTAAGACTTTAATATATGCAAGGATCCCCTATCAAAAATAGTCTCATCACGACACCATCGTAGTCGTACACCTGTTTCCCATGACGGTCAAATTTTAGGGCTCAGCACAAGGTTGCCAGCTATTTATCACGACGATTGGTCTGCATGCATTGCCTCCTTGCGATGTCATCGCTAAGACTTAGTCTACAACTACCGATGATCCAGATTGGGCAAATTTGTTCAAATAGTCAGCCTTCTGGATGTCTCTAGAGTTGGTTGTTGGGTCAGTTTGGGTCACCCTTCCTCTTTTGGAATGGTGGTTCCTTCTTTTGTGCAACCTCCCTTGAGGATAAGCTCTCTCTCCCTCATTTCAAGGAGACTCCTTCTCCTATAACATCACTCGCCCTTGCTATGATATGCTAGTTCTTTTGGTTGGATAGTTTTGCTGGTTCTTTTGAGTTTAGTAGATAACTTTGGTGTGAGTGTGATAAGTGTGGGATTGCCAATAGTCTGCTAAGAGGTTGTGGAGTGCCTTAACTTTGTATTAAACCTTGTGAGTGAGAAAGAGATATTGTCTATTTGGGAGACCCATTCTTGAGAGTGAATGCTTGAAGAAACATACTGGTTGGACCCTCTGAGAAGGCTTGATATGTCAAGATTTGGTTGTAAGCTTTGCTCTTGATTCATTTTAATACAATCAATGATGATTTCCTATATGTTGTGTACATTTACTTGATAGCTTATGATTTATTGACTTTATAAGTAAATAGATCATTGTTGTTCTTGGTTACGTGCTCTATTGTTTTCTTGTGGTGTTTCAGGTTGATCGCTCATTGAGGAGAAAGAAATAGAAGCTGGAGTAGCGCAACGGAATGCCATCAATCACTGGTTTGAGGTAGGCCTCCAACTATGACTATTTAAGGAAATCAATTGTTGTTTTTTCTTTGTTGTGACTAGACCCACTCTAGGGCTAGAGGAGTTGTCTCTGTCAGCAGAGGGAACACTTTCATACTTCACAAGTTGGCGACTCCATTAGGGAGTCCTTTGTATGTTTTTCTCTTGTTTGTTTTTGTTTGGTTTTGATTTAGTGTCCCTTGAATTTTGGGGTTAAACTCTCAGTTTTTTGGTTACCTGGGTCAATCTAGGAATTCCCTTTGCTATCTGGAAGGATAGCCTAGTGTTTGTTTGGGAGTTTTCATCTGTTTTCCATTATTTTTAATCTCATCACTAGAAAAATATTGACAGTCATGATGACGTTGCCCTGTCTCTATTTTGTAAACCTGTGTGTCGCTGAATCCTGTCGTACAGTCGCGACAATTCCTAGAATCTGCACGTCGTGGAAGATAGGTGTACTCTCATGATGACATTGCTCTGTTGCTACGACTATTGGTTGATCATCACTAGTTGTTGGTTTTATACCCACAATGATTCCTGTAAGTTTTTTTTACAACTTTACCTCCTGAATTCAGTAGTCTTGTTTATCCCCTGTCGTCTTCCTCTTTCCCATCAATTTGTTTTGATTGTTGTTGGTTAAAGGTACTGTCTCTTTGGTTTCATTGAGTGAATCTTGTATTTGTAGGCTTTGTGACCTAGATCTTTCAAGTTTTTGAATCATTTGTTTGGGTTGCTTGTCTATTTGAGGTTCATCTGCAACCGTCTTATAGATTTGCTTGAGGATTTTTCATTGCTTGTTTTGTTGGTTGATTTTTAGTGTTGGTTATTGAACCAATTTTTGATATTGATTTGATTTTTTCACTACCAAGCATAGATCAAAATTGTTTGGATTGATCATTTCACGCTTGCTTGTTTGTCTCTTTAAATTCAAAACAATCAAAATCAAAATATTTCATTCATTTAGTATACAAAAGTGAATTACATTTTCATTTCAAGTTTTCATGTCTGAGAAATTGGAAAGCAAACTTTAAATCTATCATTAGTAGTATCGATGCACTATAGGATTGATGTGTTAATGCATTGTGTTTCTTGGCACTTGCATTTGCTTGTCTTGGTTTTGTCTTGGTTTAGGAATGAACTTTCTACCTTTCTGTAAGTAGGTGTTCATCGAAATAAAAGATGTTTTACTCATTCTAGTTGCATCCTAGGGTTTTTGATATAAATACGGTAGGGCCTGGAAATTGAAACCTAATTCAAGATCAACTCTAAAATGAACTGAATGAACTTAACAATGCATTGGAACATAACACACATTATTTATAGGTCTAGGCTAGAGAAGTGCTCCGATGTCGTTAAACCTAGTCACTATTGGTTTGACTTAACATTGGGTTATTCCTCCTTCTGTGACTCAATAGCCGCTAGTATGGACTTGTGCTCCCAGTGCTATTGAGTATATGTTGGGAGACCGCACTAGGTTATTATCCTACATCCATAGGAAGCCATGTCTACTACCCTACAAACCGTAATGCACCAAACACAACATTCGAGAAGATTGACTGCCATACGAAAAGTCCTTGGTAACTTTTTCCCTCATTTGATCACCAAGGTGTATATGCAGTTTTATGGGTTGTTTGGTTAGCCTTTTGCCTAGTTCTCCAGAGTAGTCACTTTCATTCCTTTTCAGACTCCTTAAAAGAAAAGGTCCATCTAAGCACTTGTCTTTTCAGGCTCATTAAACCTCGAAAGAGATAGAGTCAACTTTTCGTCCTTTTCTCGACTCTTGAAACATGAAAATGTCAGGTTTTGTTCCTACATCATAAAATTTACTACCCATGAAATATTCTTGGTAACATTTTGAGTTCTTGGTTGCACACGAGTGTTTTTCAGGCTCGTTCCTGATGGTGGCATTCCCTGAGTCTACCGGCCAAGGTCTTCCCTTGGACGGAAACCCTAGTTCATTTCCTTCTTTTGGAAATGTCTGTGCTCCATACATGGCAACATTGTCTTTGTCTGGGTTAACCATCTGTCTACCCCTTTGGTTGTTTTCAACCTCGGTGGTCCCAAGCGTCACGACTCCTGTTCCACCGTTTCCTTCGTCTAAACCATGACATGTTGATTCCAAGGTTGAGCCTACACCATCTTCCCTTGTTTCTTCCTCCTCCTCTCCTCCTTCGCCTGGTGAAAGTTTCACACATAGATTCGTCTCTTGTCCGTTCTCCTCTTTCCGAACCTGGTTGTGTTAAGCCTATTCTAGAGAGTGTCAACTTGGATTCACCACCTGTTGATCACTCTATTCCAGAGGAGCATCATGATTATACTGCTCATGTTCTTCTCATCTCGTTAGATTCTCCTGAGCCTGAGAACGACCCTACTATCCTAGCTGATTTAGAGAGTCCTTCTTTAGTTCCTGTTGAGGATGGGGGCAATCATATGATACCCCCACCAAGTAGTTCAGTCGTTTCCTTTGACTGGAGTCATTTGAATGCATTCCGACTTCCATCCTACGTGCCTTTCCAGATTAAAGTACATGCATATGATAAGGTAGTACATGGCACTGTCTTGGATGAGGGTGCATCAGTTAGCCTCATGCCTTTCACTACTTGGCAAGATTTGGGCTCCCCATAGCTTGTGATGGTCACGCAGAATCTGTTGGCATTTGACGGAGGAACCAATCAACCTTTGGGGATTCTTCCAAAGTTCCCTATTACTTTGGGAGGTAAAACCGTCTATATAGATGTAATGGTTGCCCAAGATGCTTTAGATTTCAATGTTCTCCTTGGCCATGACTATATTTATGCCATGGGGGCCCTTGTCTCTTCTCCTTTCCATGTGGGTTTTTTTCCACACAATGGAAGAATGGTGACCATAGATCAATTATTATTCTTTAGTCCCCCGGTGCCTCCTGTGCAGCTGTCGTCCCCTATCGGTTCTTGCTCTCAAGCAGTACCTTCTTTGCCACAGGTTAACTATGTGGCTACCCATTTCGTCTCCGCTTCTGCTGACGATCATGCAGATGGTCTCATATATCATGTACTGGGGGCATTGGAACCCGATCTGTCATTGGTGTCTCATGACATGTGTTCCTCCCAGAGCATGTTTCTTCCATCACACGAAGACCTCTTGGGAGCCATGTTCTCATATGGTCCATGAAAAAGAATACAAGGATAGTTTATTCCTATGTCAACCTCGTTTAAAAAATGAAACAAGGAGTGATGAGCATAGTTCCCATTTTGTGTCAAGCTCATTAAAAAATGAAACACTTTCTCCCTCTTGAGCCTTTTTGAACCTCGTCTTTTCAAGCTTTCTTATATCCATCTTATTGAATGCAACAAAGCTTGGGGGGCATGTGCCTCAATCAGATTATATGTCAGGGGCATGCTTATTTTGTTCAAGCATAGTTCTCTATGGTTCAAGCTTGTGTAAAAATGAACTCTTGCACTATTGTACCTCTTATGGTTTGGTGCGTTAGATGACTTCTTGTTTATTTTGTTCTTTTTCTTCGATGCAAGTGTTATGAATATTAATTGATATATTGAAATTATATATTGGTGGACATTTGCATGATCATTAATTGTTGTGACTATAACTAATATATTGAAATGATATATTGGTGGACATCTGCACGATCGTAAATCATAGACAAGCTCTTACGCATAATAAACATAAATCATAAAACATAGATATGTATAAATATATATATCACATGGCGCACCGAGGTGCTCAAAAAATAAGTGTGTATGTAAAAAAATAGAGTCTGTGTTCCCAATACATCTGAGACACATGTCTCTAAAAAATAGTAGAAAGTAAAGCCTAGGAGTCTATAGTGGTGGGTTCTGCTCCTTATAGTAGACCACTGCCAGCACAACTCATCTCAAGAGCCTATGTATCCTAGGTGTTACTCTGACTGTATGTATTTGATACTCGACTGGGACCTCCTCGATCCCCCTGTAGTCTGAGATCTCATCAGTTAGGCCCTCAAGGTTACGAGCAATCTCCTCCTCTGCATTGTCGCTTCTGAAAACCAGAGCCAACTCTCTGTTGCCCTCCGGGTCCCTCTGTACCTCAGGAGCCAGTCCCAGGGGTCTCTCCAGTCCCACATCTACAAGTAACATAGAGACAATATTAAGACATATGCATGAGAAAATCCAAAAACATAAAAGAAAAAAAAACACATAAATAGTGTGGTGTTTGACCAAGTGTTTTACCTCCCCCATCCCATTGCTTGCCAGGTGGGAGCAGCATGTCAGGGTCTCCACGGAAATCTAAGCCCGCATATGGCCAATCCTCGATGATGACCTTCTGATGGTCCAACCACTCTCGAGAAAACACTCCCCATGATATTGGTTGGTTGCCACCCCCTCGTGGCATAACATGTGCCCATCGGGTGATACGAGTCTCCAGCGGTCCAGGTATATACAGGTCCATGTCCTCTAGTTGTAGTGATGGCACCTACTCCAGCATGAGTGAAATTAGAATGGGTTCGTATCTGAACTGTTTCATCTCCCCTCGTCAGCACTTAGTGAGTTGCCTCTTAATGTTAATGGACATTGCTTCGGCCCAGTTATACATGGTTGGAGTGAGGCAATCAAGAGCTAGCCGAAGATGGGTCTTCGTTTCCTCATGTTGTGCTTGAGAGCCTACCACTCTCGTCACCATAAATAGTCTGTGCGAAGGGTCAAATCCCCTATTGTTGGGATCTGTAGTTTCCCGCTAGTGGAAGATTTGCACACCTTTGGGCACACCTGCGCTATAAGCATATCAAGGGTCTCACCGGTGACCTGTGCACCCTCTATGATCAGTCTCTCACTGTGATGGGATAAACTAGTCAAAAAATATATTTCTGTTGCATCAAACTCAATGTCCTTGCCACAAATGACAATTTTCCCCTCTTTTGGGTTCCATGAGCAGATCAACAAGTCAAGCAAGTCATGGTGTGGTCGAAGGTGCGGTGTAAGGAAAAATTTCAGTAATCCACAATCAAGTAAGGTCCTTCTACACTCAGGATTGTTAAATTCCCTTTCATCGTTGTCATCATGCGTTCTTTCCTGCCATACGAATTCCATTTTGCCCTGCGTTGAAGGAAAAAATAATTAGAACTTTTTCCATTAGCTTAAATGCACAATTTATTAAAAAAAAATCAATCTTTACGGTGTCTTCACAATTATTTTTCAAATAGCAGTGACAGCTCGAGGTCAGAGTTCATTTTTCCTCGATCATCGTGAGAGTACATCTATCTCTAGTGACGATCCTGATGGTGGTGTGTGTTAGCATGTTCGGTTGTCGCTACTCGAGCAAATCTTCTGTGACGACCGAGAGGCGGATTTGGAACTAAAATCCACCTAAACCACCTATGGAACATCAAATTAACTGAAAAAACCATGGAAATGTAGCGCAAAAGAGGGTTTACTTACTTGGTAGAGGTCTTGGATGAGATGGTTGATCATTGATGCTGGAACTAAGCTTGAAACTTTGCTCAATTTTGCACTCAAAATCACTGAAGGTAAAAACTCAAAGGGTAAATGTAAAAATGAATTACCATGAACTCCTTTTCTAGTGATTTTTCCAAAATTTTAAAATTTTGCACTATAAGGTTTAGGGTTTTTGTCATTTATTTTAAGTTTGTTTAGGGTTTTTGAGTTTTTAACCTAACTTCCATATATATAATGCATTTGTATCGAATGGATCTTATGATGTGGTTTTTTATGTAGAAATAGGGATGGCGGGTACGTTTAATGAGTCATATATGCTTGGTCCATTTTTTCTTAAAAGTCTTCTTTAAGCTCTTTTCCAACTTACAAAAGATGAAAATATTGCTGAGTTTTTCCTTTAAACTCATTAAACGGAATAAAAGGTAGTCCACTTTCAGCTCTTTTCTGATTGTATAAACATGAAAAGATTGCCAGACTTTTGTCGTTTCAAGTTCGAAATTGGTTATGAAATGACGTGTCTTTGATAGCTCTTTTAGTTTTTTAGATCAAGGCCACTAATTACAAAAAGTACTCCTTGATCGTAATGGTCAAGCAGTTCTCTCAAGTATTATTTTATACTTTTTCGGGCTTGAGAGACACAAATTTACGAAAAAGGACCCCCCTGGAGTTTTCTTTTCCGTGTCTTTTTCAAACTCTTTAAACATAAAAAATACTTCAAGTTTTCCCTATGCCAAACTCATTAAACCATGATGACATTGAACTTGTCACCAGGATGAGACTCGAGCTTCTCCTCCCTAGGGCTCATTAAACTTACGAGGTTGGATTCGTCTGAATTTCAAACTTGTATTACAAGCATATGCTATCCCCTTCAAGCTTGTTTTCAAAATAAATTGGGGTACTCACCAAAAATGGTGGGGGGAAATTTTGAAGTCATTGTTGGTTACCTACGGCAGCTAGTCACTCTTGAACATAGACACTTTTTCTTCTTGTCGGGTTGGGATATCTTCACATCGTCATTTAGCCTTCCGGGGTTTTGGGTTACCATTTTGCCTCATTCCATCTGATCCATGTTGTCTTCATAAGACCTCTGATCCCTTGGTACCAATATGCTGCCCACCTTCAGAGTCGTGTCATCGGCATGTTCAAGAGTATAATCCTTCTGTAGTTTGCATCCTTACCTCCTCCTCTGATACTCTGTTTCACCATCTACTACTTGTTCCTTATCTCACGTTGTTGATGGGGGAAACATTATGGCCCTCTTGTGATGGATTATTTGTTGTTGACACCAGCTCATTATCCAAGAGATTGGCCTAGAGATCCCCTTAAGTACCTTGGAGCTTGCATGCCTCAATGGCAAGTTTTTCACATCTAGTGACAGACTTCCATCATTGGTCTTCGATTGGGTGATTCCATGAGTGTTTGACTTCAGCTCATTTTTCACAATTAGTGGATTGTACTAGATAGTACCTTGAGAGCCATTGGCATTATTGGTGGTTTCTCTCGTGCTTGTTAACGGTTTTCATCATTGACCAGTAATCAAGTGAATTTCTATCATGCTTGACTTCAGCACATTTGTTCGCATGCTAGAATTTGTACTAATATCAGTTAGGGTTTCAAGACACCAGACTAAGATTACATATGTTCGGGCTGCGTGGATTGGTTCGTGATTACATATATGACTCTTTGATTGGATGGCTGTGACCATACCTGAGTCTTCAGGGATGGCTGCGACCATACCTTTATCATTATATATGGTCTTATCAACTGGGTGGTTGCATCCATACCATAGACTAAGTTTCATATGTCTTTTGGATGGCTGTGCCCATGCCTAGACTACATGCATTTCACCATCAGAGATATCAGTTGTACTTACACGTGCAGGTTCTTCAAGGTGGTGTCCCAGTTCGGTCATGGTTTCGTAAAGCATTTCACCCCTCCTACTCTCTCGGGATTCATGCTTTAGGGGGCATCTGTTACACAGTAATTTTTCACTATCCTCATCTTAGTCCCACTTCTGTGTCATGTATCAAATAAACATGTCCATATCTTCCCACTCATGAAAGAATATTAAGAAAATGCTCTCTGAGGCTGAAATTTAACCCTTATTCCCTAATTTTCTGCCTCATTGCAAGTAAGACTTTAATATATGTGATGATCCCTTGTCAAAAACAATCTCATCGCGACATCATCGCAAGTGTACCCCTGTTTCCTGCGACGGTCAAATTTTAGGGCCCGGTGCGAGGCTGCCAGTTATTTATCGCGATGACTGGTTTGCATGCATTGCCTCCTTGCGATGTCATCACTAAGACTTAGTCTACGACTAGTGATGATCCAGATTGGGTGAATTTGTTCAAATAGTTGGCCTTTTGGATGTCTCTAGAGCTAATCGTTGGGTCAGTTTTGGTCACCCTTCCTCCTCTGGGATGCTAGTTCTGTATTTTGTGCAACCTCCCTTGAGGATAAGCTCCCTCTCCCTCATTTCATGGAGACTCTTTCTCCTATAAAATCACTCACTCACCATTTCTATGATCTGCTAGTTCTTTTGATTGGACAATGTTGCTGGTTCTTTTGAGTTTAGTAGATAGCTTTGGTGTGAGTGTGACAAGTGTGGGATTGCCAATAGTTTGCTAAGAGGTTGTGGAGTGCCTTAACTTTGTATTAAAGCTTGTGAGTGAGAGAGAGATATTGTCTATTTGGGAGACCCATTCTTGAGAGTGAATGCTTGAAGAAACATACTAGTTGGACCATCCAAGAAGGCTTGCGATATCAAGACTTGGTTGTAAGCTTTGCTCTTGAATCATTTTAATACAATCAATGATGATTTCCTATATATTGTGTACATTTACTTGATAGTTTATGATTTCTTGACTTTATAAGTAAATAGATCATGCTGCTCTTGGTTACATGCTCTGTTGTTTTCTTGTGGTGTTCTAAGTTGATCGCTCATTGAGGAGAAAGAAACAGAAGCTGGAGCAGTGCAATGGAATGTCATCAATCACCTGTTTGAGGTAGGCCTCCAATGATGAGTATTTAAGGAAATCAATTGTTGTTTTGTCTTTGCTGTGACTAGACCCACTCTAGGGATAGAGGGGTTTCCTTTGTCTACAGAGGGAACAACCAGAACACCTTCTGCTCCTCCATGGAAAGTTAAGTTTCATTGTAAATTGTGCAAGGGTGACCATCTCCTCCGTGATTATCCTGCTATTTCGAGGATATTAGAGGTTTGGTATCACGATCCGGCCCATCCCTCATCGTCCTCTGAAGCTCATGATGATGCTACCCTATCAACTAGCAGTGGTAAGAAGAAAGGGAAGATTTGATTCCCCTATAGACTGTGTGAAGGCAAACATCCCCTTTACCTTTGTCCGCTCATGGATAAAGATTCCACCATTTTGGAAGGTCTTATAGCTTGTTCACCTAAACTTCCCATTGGTTATCAGAGGATATCTTCAGAACCTCTCCCCATTGACAAAGAGATTGACCTAGATTCTTCTCTTATTCGTCCTCCTCTTTCTGAACCTAGCTATGCTAAGCCTATTTCAAACAAACCATTGGTCGGAGAAAGTTTCGACTTGGGTTCACCACCTATTGATCACTCTATTCTAGAGGAGCATCATGATTATACTACTCATGTTCTTCTCATCTCATTAGATTCTCCTGAGTCCAAGAATGACCCTCCTATCCCACCTGATTCAGAGAGTCCTTCTTCAGTTCCTGTCAAGCATGGGGGCAATCATATGATACACCCACCAAGTAGTTTAGTCGTTTCCTTCAACTAGATTCATTTGACTACGTTTCGCCTTCCATCCTATGTGCATTTCCATATTACAATACATTCCTATGATAAGGCAGTACCTAGCACTATTTTGAATGAGGGTGCGTCGGTTAGCCTCATGCCTTTCACTACTTGGCAATATTTGGGCACCCCACAGCTTGTGCCAGTCATGCAAAATCTGTTGGCATTTGATGGAGGAACTAGTCAACCTTTAGGGATCCTCCCAAAGTTTCTTGTTACGTTGGGAGGAAAAACCATCTATATAGATGTCATGGTTGTCCAAGGTGCTTTAGATTTCAGTCTTCTCCTTGGCCGTGACTATATTTATGCCATGGGGGCCCTTGTCTCTTCACTTTTCCATGTGGTTTGTTTTCCACATCACGAAAGAATGGTGACAATCGATCAATTATCATTCTTTAGTCCCCCAGTGCCCCTTATGTAGTTGTCATACCCTATCAGTTCTTGCTTATCAATAGTACCTTTGCAGCTATAAGTCAATTATGTGGCTACTCGTTTCGTCTCCACCTCTTCTGATTATCACGCAGATGGTCTCATACATCATGTACTGGGGGCATTGGAACCCGATATATCATTGGTGTCTCATGACATGTGTTCCTCTCGAAGTGTGTTGCTTCCATCCCGCGAAGACCTCTTGGGAGCCATGTTCTCATATGGCCCATGAATAGTTTTCCGAGGAAAGTTCTTGTTCCTATGTCGACCTCGTTAGAAAATGAAACAAGGTGTCCGAGGAGAGTTCTTGTTCTTGTGTCAACCTCATTAAAAAATGAAAAAAGGGTCTTGAGCATAGTTCCTTGTCTTGCATCAAGCTTGTTAAAAAATGAAACAAGGAGTGGAAAGTTCTTGATCTTGTGTCAACCTCGTTAAAAAATGAATCGAATATCATGAGGATAGTTCTTTTACTATGTCAACCTCCTTACAAAAAAAAATGAAAACAACTCCCTTTCCAAATCGAGTCTTTGATTAAGATCTCGTAAAATCCAAGTCCGATCTTTCCAAGATCTCGAAAGTGAACCTTCATTCAATCCACCTCATTGAATGCAATGAAGCTTGGGGGGCATGTGCCTCGATTTGTGTCATTATGTTGGGGGCATGCAAACTTATAACAAGCATAGTTTTTCGTTTCAAGCTTGTGTAAACATGAAACCGAATCCAAACAGAGTTCTTCATGGTTCAAGCTTGTCTAAAAATGAACCCATACCTGATTTACACCTCGTGATTGCCATTTTTATCCACTAAATTCTACTAGATGAGCCTTGGTTGTTTGTTCCATTGTGATCACCTCTTTGGTCGATCGTATGGTTTCACTTGGTTGTTTTACCTTTCCTGAGGGACCGCAACAATGAGTGGTTTTATTAGCTAGCCTCTTGACCATTATACATTTTGAGTAGTTCCACCATTGCTGAAACCAATTGCTATCCTTTATACCATTCATTCCTCTAGGAAGAGTCCCCTTTAAGCTCTTTTTTGACTCATAAAATATGAAAAGATTGTCAAGTTTTTCCGTTTTTGAGTCGTTAAACAGAAAAAAAGGTAGTCCACTTTTAGCTCTTTTCTGACCGTATAAATGTGAAAGGATAGCCGGATTTTTGTTGTTTCAAGTTTGATTTTGGTTATGAAATGACATGTCTCCGATTGCTTTCTTACTTTTTTCAGATCGGGACCACTAATTACAAAAAGTACTCCTTGGTTGTAATGGTTAAGTGATTCTCTCGAGTATTGTTTTCTACTTTTTCGGGCTCGAGAGACACCAATTTACAAAAAGGACCCCCCTGGAGTTTTCTTTTTCATGTCTTTTTCGAACTCTCTAGACATGAAAAAGACTCCGAGTTTTCCCTATGTCAGAATCGTTAAACCATGATGACATTAGACTCATCGCCAGGACGAGACTCGAGCTTCTCCTCCCTAGGGCTCATTAAACAATTACTAGATTGGGTTCATCTGAAGGTCAAACTTATATTACAAGCATATGCTATCCCCTTCAAGCTTATTTTAAAAAATAATTGGGGTACTCACCAGCAATGGTGGGGGGAAATTTGGAAGTCATCATTTGTTACCTACGGCAGCTAGTCACTCTTGAACTTCAGAGTCATGTTGCTGGCATGTTTAAGAGTATAATCCTTCTGCAGTTTGTATCCTTATCTCCTCCTCTAATACTCCGTTTCACCATCTACTAGTTCCTTATCTCATGTCGTTGATGGGGGAACATTATGGCCCTCCTACGATAGATCATCTCCTATCGACACTAGCTCATTATACAGGAGATTAGTCTAGAGATCCCCTTTGGTACCTTGGAGCTTGCATGCCTCAATGGCAAGTTCTTCGCACCTGACAATAGACTTCCATCATTGGTCTTCGATTGGATGATTCCATGAGTGTTTGACTTTAGATCATTTTTCACACTTAGTGGATTGTAGTGGACAGTACCTTGAGAGCCATTGGCATTATTGGTGGTTTCTCTCGCGCTTGTTAACGGTTTTCATCATTGACCGGAAATCAAGCGACTTTCTATCATGCTTGACTTCAGCACATTTGTTCGCATGCTAGAATTTGTACTAAGATAGTTTAGGGTTTCAAGACCCCAGACTAAGATTACATATGTTTGGACTGCATGGATTGGTTCTTGATTACATATATGACTCTTTTATTGGATGGCTGTGACCATACCTGAGTCTTCATGGATGGCATTAACCATACCTTTATCATTATATATGGTCTTATCAACTGGGTGGCTATGTCCATACCATAGAACAAGTTTCATATGTCTTTTGGATGGCTATGCCCATGCCTAGAATACATGTATTTGACTATCAGAGATATCAGTTGTACTTGTGCCTGCAGGTTCTTCAAGGTGGTGTCCTAGTTTAGTCATGGTTTCGTAAAGCATTTCATCCCTCCTACTCTCTCAAGATTCATACTTTAGGGGGAATTTGTTACACAATAATTTTTCACTGTCCTCATCTCAGTCCTTTTGCTGTGTAATGTGTCAAATAAACATGTTCATATCTTCCCACTCATGAAAGAAGATTAAGAAAATGCTCTCTGAGGTTGAAATTTGACCCTTATTCCCTAAGTTTCTGCCTCATTGCGAGTAATACTTTAATATTCATGATGATCCCCTATCAAAAATAGTCTCATCACGACACCGTCGCAGGTGTACACCTATTTCCCGTGACGGTCGAATTTTAGGGCCAGATGCGAGGCTGCCAACTATTTATTGCGATGATTGGTCTGCATGCACTGCCTCCTTGTGATGCCATCACTGATACTTAGTTCACCACTTGCGATGATCCAAATTAGGTGAATTTGTTCAAACAGTCGGCCTTCTGGATGTCTCTAGAGCTAGTTGTTGGGTCAGTTTGGGTCACCCTTCCTCCTCTAGGATGGTAGTTTCGTCTTTTGTGCAACCTCCCTTGTGGATAAGCTCCCTCTCCCTCATTTCATGGAGACTCCTTCTCCTATAAAATCATTCACCATTCCTATCATCTAGTAGTTCTTTTTGGTTGTATAGTGCTATTGGTTCTTTGAATTTAGTAGATAGTTTTGGTGCGAGTGTGATAAGTGTGGGATTGCTAATAGTTTGGTAAGAGGTTGTGGAGTGACTAAAATTTACATAAAAGCTTGTGTGTGAGAGAGAGATATTGTCTATTTGGGAGACCCATTTGAGACTGAATGCTTGAGGAAACATGCTGGCTAGACCCTCGAAGAAGGCTTGTGACGTCAAGACTTGGTTGTAAGCTTTGCTCTTGATTCATTTTTAATACAATCAATGATGATTTCCTATATTTTTTGTACATTTACTTGATAGATTATGATTTCTTGACTTTATAAGTAAATAGATCATCGTTGTTCTCAGTTACATGCTCTGTTGTTTCCTTGTGGTGTTTCAGGTTGATTTCTCATTGAGGAGAAAGAAACGGAAGCTGCAGTGGTGCAACGGAACGTCATCAACCACTGGTTTGAGGTAGGCCTCCAACGATGACTATTTAAGGGAATCAATTGTTGTTTTCTTTTTGCTATGACTAGACCCACTCTAGGGCTAGAGGGGTTGCCTCTATTTGTAGAGGGAACACTTTCCTACTTCACAAGTTTCTGTACCCATTAATTTATCATTGTCCTCATCTCAGTCCCTCTGTTGTGTCATGTATCGAATAAACATGTTCATATCTTCCCACTCATGAAAGAATATTAAGAAAATTCTCTCTGAGGTTGAAATTTGACCCTTATTCCCTAAGTTTCTACCTCGTCGAGAGTAAGACTTTAATATACGCGACGATCCCCTGTCAAAAATAGTCTCATTGCGACACCATCACAAGTGTACAACTATTTCTCGTGACGGTCAAATTTTAGGGCTCGCGTGAGGTTGCCAACTATTTATCGCGATGATTGGTCTACATGCATTTCCTCACTAGCGACGATCCATATTGGGTGAATTTTTTCAAACAGTCAGCCTTGTGGATGTCTCTAGAGCTAGTTGTTGGGTTAGTTTGTGTCGCCCTTCCTTGTCTGGGATGGTTGTTTCATCTTTTGTGCAACCTCCCTTGAGGATAAGCTCCCTGTCCCTCATTTCATGGAGACTCCTTCTCTTATAAAATCACTCACCATCGCTATGATCTTCTAGTTCTTTTGGTTGGATAGTGCTGCTGGTTCTTTTGAGTTTAGTAGATAGCTTTGGTGTGAGTGTGACAAGTGTGGGATTGCTAATAGTTTTCTAAGAGGTTGTGGAGTGACTTAACTTTGTATTAAATCTTGTGAGTGAGAGAGAGATATTGTCTATTTGGGAGACCCATTCTTGAGAGTGAATGGTTGAAGAAACATACTGGCTAGACCCTCTGAGAAGGCTTGCGATGTCAAGACTTGGTTGTAAGCTTTGCTCTTGATTCATTTTAATACAATCAATGATGATTTCCTATATCTTGTGTACATTTACTTGATAGCTTATGATTTCTTGACTTTATAAGTAAATGGATCATTTTTGTTCTCGGTTATGTGCTCTTTTGTTTTCTTGTGGTGTTTTAGGTTGATCGCTCATTGAGAAGAAAGAAATGGAAGCTAGAGTAGCGCAACTAAACGTCATCAATCACCTGTTTGAGGTAGGCCTCCAATGATGACTATTTAAGGAAATCAATTGTTGTTTTGTCTTTGCTGTGACTAGACCCAATCTAGGGCTAGAGGGGTTGCCTCTGCCCATAGAGGGAACACTTCCTACTTCACATAAGCATGTTTAGGAAATGGACCTTTCTATGCTTATGACCTTTCTAGAGACCTACATGAAGCTTCTACGCAATAGAAAGGCTATGAAGGGGTTATAGGAACTTATAAATAGATGCACCAAAAATGTTCTGGGTGAGCCACACGTGGTACAGAAGATTGGTAAGAATAAAGCAAGGATAGGGCACGAGATGATATTCACTACACAGATAGGATAAAATGAAATGGATCAGGTTATTCCAAATCAGGGTCAAAGGCGAACATTTTGCTGAAGTAGAATTGGAAGTGGATGGGGAGGCTAGCCCTGCAGTGGTCTCCAATTCAATTAAGGATGGAAAATCATCATAAAATCATCCCCATGGGATGGATGCAAGGAGTAATTGTAGATATTGATGGCGTGAGCGCATTGGATGATTTTGAAGTAATAGAAATTGTGGATGACAACAACCCCTACCCTGCTCCTTGGCATTGATTGGGCTACTAACATGAATAGGACAATCAACCTAAAGAAGTGAAAGATGATATTCGAAAATAAATCACTTCACGTAATAGCACCCCTAGATCCTGCTGAAGGATCGTGCTATAAAAAACCAGTCCGTGATTATGAAAGCGATGATGATTTGGACTGCATATATAAGATAACAACACAAGACCAAGATTGGGTGAATCTGACAATGGATGGATGAATTACATGGGATCGCAAGAGTTCCTACAACTCATACTTGGACGAAGAATTAGAGCATTGGCAGAATCAGTTACATGAAATAACCACGCTGAGTTGTAACATGATCACCTGGCACTACACTGTGTGTCATCAGAGGTAAGAAATATGCCCACTTATGATGGCTTGAATGATGTGGATGTGTTTTTGGATGCATTTGAGAGGGAAGTACCCATGAAATATTAATATCCCTAAAACCGAGGGTCACCACGAGGTTGAGGGACCGCAAATCGAGAATCTTGATATAACCACACCACTGAGAATGAAACAAGTAAATATTGGTATGGAGGCGGAGCCCAAATTCACGAAGATTGGAGATTACTGGGATGACACAATAGTAGATAAGGTTTATGAATTTCTCTGCGAATACCAGGATTTGTTCCCTACCAAGTTTATGGAGTTAAAGGGGATAATAGGAGATTTGGGTGTTATGAAGATTGTGTTAAAATCTGACATGACCGATTAAGAAAATACGTTACTGTCTCAATCGGAAGTAAAGGAGAAGGTCTGCTTGGAGTTAGATAAAATTTTCACGGGAGGCATCATTGAGCCCGTAGAAGAATCTGATTGGGTAAGCCCAATGGTGGTACAGGAAAAGAAGCAGAAGGATCAAATAAGGATATGCGTAGATATCAAGAAGTTGAATGATGCTTGCATGCATGATACTTTCCCTACTCCATTCACTGATGAGGTATTGGATAATGTAGGTGGCCAGGAAGCACACTCCTTCATTGATGGGTTTTCTAGGTACCGTCAGATCAAAATCGCGCCCAAATATAGAAGCAAAATGGCCTTCACGACTGAATGGGGATGTTTCTAGTAAACTATAATGCCTTTCGGATTAAAGAATGTACCTATGATTTTTTTGCGCGTAGTCATTATTGCATTCAAAGACTTCATTCATAAGTTTATGGAGTTGTACTTTGATGACTAGACTGTGTTTGGGTTAGAAAAAGGCCATGTGGCAAGTTTTCTTTTAATGCTAGATACTTGTCGAAGGTACCATATTGTGCTCAATTGGAGGAAATGTCTATTTTTTGTCCCTTTTGGGACTCTGCTGGGTCATGTGGTTTGTAGATAGGGGCTGATAGTAGATCCCATGAAGATCATATTGATACTTAACTTGGAGGCGCCGAGGAGTGTGAAACAATTGCGCACAACCTTGGGACATACTGGGTACTAAAGGAAGTTTATCAAGGGCTACACCTAGATCATCGCGCCAATGGAGAAGTTGTTGAAAAAGGATGTCACGTTATGCTGGGATGAGGACTGTCAGAAAATCTTGGATGCATTGAAAGGAAAAATGGTCACTGCGCTGATTTTAGTCTTCCTGGATTGGAGGAAGGAGTTTCATGTACATGTAGATGTGTCATGTATGGCACTAGGAGTAGTACTGACACAGGCCGACGAAGGAGAATTGGACCATCCTATAGTGTTCGCAAGCAGGAGTTTATGCAAGGTTGATAAGAACTATTCTAGCATTGAGTGTGAAGGATTAGCCATGGTATACATGCTCCAGAAGTTTAGACACTATTTGCTGGGTGGACATTTTAAGATGTATACGAATCATTCTACGTCGAAATACCTGGTCAATAAGCCTGTGTTGGGGGGGAGAATCTGTAGGTGGTTGTTGTTGTTCCAGGAGTATGATTTTGAAGTTATTGTGAAGCCTGAACGATTGAACACGGGACCAGACCATATGTTGCACATCAAAACAGGGGAAGAGCCCACTAAATTGGGGGAGGGATTTCCTGACACGCAACTATTTGCAGTGTGCATTGTGGATGGTCACTTCGAAGACATCATACACTTCCTAATGACAAGAACTGCCCTAAAAGGCTACACCACCCAGCAGAAAAAGGAGTTAGTGGTATGCACGAAAAACTTTTTCTATCATTGCCAGACATCTGTACAAAATGGGGTTTGATGAAGTATTATGACGATATGTACCAGAGTTTGAAAGGAGTAGTATCATAACTCACAGCAGAGGTAGAGATGGGCACATAGGCATAAGAATGGGGCATTATGGCGTAATACCTTCCAAGCACCGTTAGACCTTCGTGAGTGGGATGAAGATTTTAAGATCGAGATGAAGAGGTTTAGAGACCGAGATAGGTAAGCAAACTGCAGAACCAACTGAGAAACCATTTTCAAGGGTACTAAACCTCTCCAATGAAACTACTGATGCTTATTGGATCTACTGGTATTGGATCGGCTCTTTATGGACCTGGAACAGGATCTCATATGGGTCTAGAAGCTATGGTCTGTCTCTACTACTTACTTTTATTCTACTATTGGCTCACCAGGATCTCCTTGCTGCTACGTGTTCGGGTCTTCGTAGTAGCCCTCCATATGGTAAGCTTATTCCCCTTTCTTTCCAATAATGAATCGGAGGCTTGTGATGCTCATGGGGGTGCCGCAGGAGAGAATTACACAAGAAGGGTGACCACACAAAAGATCCTATGCACAGGGTTATGGTGGCCAAACCTCCATCAGGATTCAAAAGCTTATTGAAAGGCATGTGATGTGTGTCAAAGGACTGATAGGCCATCACAAAGAGATAAACTACTTCTGAACCCATAGATGACATTACAACCTTTCGAGAAATGGGTGATAGATTTTGTGGGACCCATTCAACCCCAAGGGAAGAAGAAGCGAGCGCGGTACATTATCACTGCGATTGAGTATTGACTCGATGGGTGGAGGCACACCTGTGAAGGACTGGACAGGTGCGACTGCTGCGAATTTTCTCTTTGAGTATGTACTGAAGGGATTTGGGTGTCCAAAGATTTTGATGAGTGATCATGGTACGCACTTTCTGAATGAAATGATTAGCGTGCTGGCAAAGGGAATTCAGGTATATCACCTAAAAAGCATGCCTTATCACCCACATGCTAGTGGGTTGGTGGAAGCATTCAATAAGGTACTCGAGAACACAATGACCAAGTTTTTCAATGTTCAACAAAGTTATTGGGACCTACGCATACCCTTCGTACTATGGGCGTATCGAACGACATGCAAAAAGTTGACTGGATAGACACCCTTTAGGCTCGTATATGGTGTTGAAGGAGTGATGCCCATGGAATACATTCTGCCTAGTCTATGCATAGTGGCACTCACATGTATGACAGATCATGGATCCCTGGAAGAGAGGCTTGTGTAGCTTGCTGAGCTTGAGGAAGAAAGATTTCTGGCTAGACACCAACAGGTCTAAAAGCAGCACGAAAAAGCATGGCATGATCAACACATTAAGCTGTGCACCTTTAAGGTCAATGATCTAGTTTTTTTATATGACAATAAGTTTGATAAATTTCACGGGAAATTCATAATCCACAGGTTAGGGCCCTACGTCATTAAGGAGATTACTGAAGGTGGAGAAGTTCAGTTGGTTAAATTGAATGGAGATCCCTTCCCAAGAAAGGAGAATGGTAGTCAAGTGAAGCCATACATCAGTGATCCGACCAGGTGACTATATGAAGGTAGCATAGTCTTAGTGCTCTAGCCAGCTGAAAGGAGGTGCAGGACTATAAAATACATTGCCCAAGTTTGGGAACCGTGTGATTGGAGGATTGTGTGGAACAAGTAAACGTCACAAGATTCACAACAACGCGAAGAGAGCTGCACTACCTAGGGGAAAATCACACAGGTCAGCCGAAAAGTGACCGTTAAAGTCATTGTTCATGATTTGACGATAAGAATGTGGCCAAATGGAATGGGCAACCAATATTTAAGACAAAATTTATGGGTAAGATCCTTGGAAATATGCCACCAATCCAGCATTAATGAACTGAATGTGGGGTGAACGGTCAGATTTGAATTCAAAACAGCCTATAAATTACAAATGGAGGCCCAATGAAAAACAATTTCCATTTTGAACATTGAGTTGGTGAGCTCTCAAATGTGCATGACCCGGGAATTCTTTGAAGAATTTCTTGACTTCCTAGTGTTTGATTAGTTTCTAGAAGCAGTGAAGTACGCTTCATCGTGGGTGACCAAGGATGCTCAACGCATCAAGGATAGCGAGATCTTCTGGATCTTGATGGAAATGAATATACGCATGGCTATCAATCGGAAACCGTGATTGACACCTATGGTATTTTCCAAACTGCAGGAGTATGTGGAGTTCAAGGTAGACTTTCAGCACATATTGATCAGGGCATGGAAAGACCCTGAGCAAACATGGCATGACTTTCCTTACTTGGCAATGGACAATTCCATTGATGCAGTTCTTGGTCATTGGCCGGTAGAGTGGCACACTAGCTCAGTCTTGGCAGTGGGATCGAGCAAGTCCATGGAGCAGCGAAAAAAGGAGGAGGCCAAGCTCAAGATGGCATGACTGGCTGAGAAGAGGAAGAAGGAAGCCACTGCCAAGGCCCAGGCAAAGTGCAATGCTACCTAGCAGGAAGAAAAGCAGATAGGAAAAAAAGAGCGTGGCTCTGACAAAGGTGCGAGGTTGCCTTTGTCCGAAACAGAGGAAGAAATAGACGAGCAAACAGAGTAGCATGGAGTGGACCCGTAGACGACATCGTACCACATCAAACATCCACGAAAATAAGAAGGAGTGGGGTCGTGGAAGAAATCCAAGGCTAGTAAGACATCATTGGACCCACCTCACCCTCACAGAGGGAGATTTGAATGACATTGGAGACACAGTTTAGGATGTCACCACGGAGCTACTGCAATAGTTCGAGCAGTAGCAACAACAACTATTGGGGGCCATCCATATGGGTCTGCATGAGCTGCAGATCTATCCATCTTAGGATGGCATAGTGTCCACCAACCTCACCATCAATACTTCATAAGTTGCTAAGATGTTGTGTGTGAAGGACTCCAGAGCGATAGTGCTACCAAAGGGAGTACTGACCATAGAAAACGAAGCTTATAGGCCCACTGTTAGTGCCCTCAAGGGAGTGGGGTTGAACTTTGCAGCACTTCGTGGCGAGGCGCTCCACCTACTACAGGATGGAGTGATTGCGGAGCTGAGGGCCTATGAACAACGTGCTATGCAGGTGATCATTGAACATCAGATCAATAATGTATGGCTGGCCCTACAATGAGCCTCTACTATTACAGTCGTGACCGTAGAAATTGACCAAAACAAGCGCATAGTTTAGGTCATGGAGGAGGCATGCCGAATGGTCCAATATTTGGCCATTCTCGAGGGAGAATCGGTCGAGGTGTGAATTCGCAAGCTTGCTATAGGGGTGCGCGATGCTTGCATAGAGTTGGATAATGTTCAGCTGGACCTAAACCTACAAATTGCATATTTACAATTGAAGACCCAACCTTCAACTCTGCCAGAAGTAAAGGAGTAGCGCACAACTGCTATCACAGAGGAGATAGCGGCGGTATACAGTGTAGTAGCAGACTATGCACAACTTTTTGAATAGTCATTCGAGGTCCTGAAGAACCTACAGGAGGATCATAATGTACAGTGGCTGGAGATAGAGGCATGAGAACTGTAGCAGTGCTATGATGAAGTAAAAGGTACAGCGTGCACTGTCGCTCTCACACAAAGACTGGTGAAGCTATAGGAGGCCAAAACATTGAAGGAACAGGTAGATGCAGCACAACACAAAGAGGCAATGCTGAAGGTGTGCTTGAATCCCTGGTTGGATGAAGCTTATTCAGTCATGACCTCCATTGAAGGCAAGCTTGCTAATCTACAAGAGATTTAATAGAAGCTTCAGGCTGATAGTTTAGGACCAACGATAGAGCAGTTGGTTCAGGAAATGAAGCAAGCGGCTACGCAGTGCACCGTCGAAGTGGCAGTCATACAGGTCAAGCTGGGAGGTCTTCGTGCCAAGATATCCACACCCTTAGAGTGACTTGAGGGTGAGTCACCATGTCTTTGTTGTGGACCTGTTGGGAATAGGTTCCCCCAAGGGTAGTTTTGGGGCTAAAATCCCATGTTTTAGGACAATTTTGTAAGAAAGTTGTAAAATCTCCGCATTTTGTTGTCACGAAGCACGAAGGTGTCAAGAGTCATAAAGGGTTGCCACCCCTATTTTGTAAAGTGTAAAGTCAGGTGTAAAGATCCACCCATGGTCCACGAACCATGGGATTATATAAGAAGGAGCTAAGTAAGTGAGCTCTAGGAAGAAAACTAAGGAAGAAAGTAGCGAAGTAGAGTGGAAAAGTCTAAGTGTTCTCGGGTCTTAGCGTAGGTAGATGCTCTATAGCTAAGTCTGCAAAGGCCTAGGGTGGAAGTCCACAGCTGAGTGCGTGGACCCCTGTAGCTATGTGCACAAGGTAGATAGAGTCTGTATCAAACTGGAAGATATCAATAAAGAGAAGTATTTTGCAATTACTGTGTATTTAGTTCCTATTAATGCATTTGATTATATTGTGTTTTGGGTTTAATTTACAATGTTTATTTTATGCACGAATATATGTGATTGTATCAATTAATTGAATGCAAGTAAGGATATCAGTTTACATGATGCTAACTGTGATTGAGTAGTAATATAAGTAAACACTTGGGATAACTTGGGAACCTATACAATACATTGTCATAGCTGCACGAAAGTACCTATGTTGGCTTGTTGGGGCCTGACCCAGGTTCAGAGGTGATTTAGCCAAAAAAATCCTAGTACTATTGGCCCTTTTGGCAATAGTCCGTGGAGTGTGGACTGAGGTCTCACCCGAAGTAGTATGGGAGGGTGCTAGAACCAGGTTTCCACACCATGGAGATGTTTGATGAGTTCAAGTGGTTCGCGGTTCGACCCTATGTGCATGTTGCTACGCGCACTTACCCTTACCTCATAGCCTGAGATGCTGCCTTCACACAACCTTACTTGGGGGCCGAATGTTGTTATTACCCAAATCCTTACTAGTATTCCACCGTTAGTTTATTAACTTAGCTTACTTGCATGTGTAATGTATACTTAGCAATATAAATCATTCCTACAAGTGCACATAGAAAATAAACAGTATATTCAAAAATGATATCAAACATGTAATAACTCAGAATAGATACACAAAATTGGTAACAAAACCTTTCTTTATTAATCTCTTCTCCAATTATAGATTCAACTCCACCTTGCGCACTTAGCTGCAGGGGTCCATGCACTTAGTTGGGGACTCTACTAGGTCTCTACACACTCAGCGACATAGCCTTTTCCTACTCTACGACCCAAGACACACTTCATACTTCGACTTAATATCTAATACCTTTCATGCCCATTCTCTATTAGATGTCTTTACAACTTAGGGCCTCACTCTATTTATACAATTCCATGATCCGCGGACCATGGGTAGGTTGAAATTACATTACAAACTAGGCTGGACAACCCTATGACTCTAACATACTTCCACGCCTACAATTCGCGGGGCTTTACAACATTATTTAGTCAAAACATGGGCTTGAGCCCCAAAACATGCTTTGGGGGCGATTTCACGCCCAACAGGCCCCCAACACAAACATTGTGACTCACCCTCGAGTCACTCTATTAGTGCTGTGATCTTGGTACAGAGCCTCTCCAAATGTTCTTGAATGATACTGATGTCCGCACTGCACTGAGTTGCTGCTTGCTGAACCTGCTACATCCGTTCTTCAAAGACCTCTCTATCTAGAATGCTTCCCTGCATCTGCGCATGCATCCACTCTATGTGTGCGAGCTTTCTTTCGATATTTTCTGTGATTGTGAAGGCCTCGTCAATGCATGGCTAAACGCGTGCTTTGAGAACTGCTTCCTTTTGTCACATCACGTCCACCTGCTCCTTCAGTGCCTTAGCTTGCTACATCCTTGCAAGCCATTGAGTGAGGACTACTATCTGCACAGTTCCTCAGACACTATCATATTGCAGCTAGAGTTCTCACACCTCCATCTCCAGGCACTGGATGTTGGGGTCATCTTGCAAAGTCATGAGGACCTCAAGTGCTTGTTCCAACATGCTGGTACAGTCTCACACTACACTCCAAATTTCTTCCAACCTTGTTGCGATAGCACTAGTGTGTTGTTCTATAACTTCTAGGGGAGTGGAAGTCTATGCCTTCAACTGCAACTCGGTGATCTAAAGATTTAGCTCCAGCTAAACCTTTGTAGTTTCTTCCCTGGGCTCACAGATTCTAGTTGACAATCTCTGGATCTACACCTCTACTGGTAGATCTGTTGGGATGGCCAACTCCAGGATGTGTCAGCAAGCATCATATATCATTTGCTCCAAGTGTTGATTTTGCGATACCAATTCATCATGTTGCAAGGTGAGTTGTTCCATGTTTATTTTGTATTCGCTAAGAACTTGGATCTTGCGGCTCTCCCTAGCCCGCCGCTCTACCGCTATCCCATCCTATGGAAAATACAGTGTCTCACATGGAAGGGCAACCAAATTAAGGCCAAGGCATTTCAACATGTTAACCGAAAATCTATCGGTCACATTTGTTGTGACTAGGGCCCCTTCCAGCAACACTACCGTGTTTTCCATCCATGTGAGAAACATCTACTCTACTGCCAAGGATCCTGTTGCGAGGTGGGTGGAAAAGGTACCCACCTGAGGGGGACGCACTTGTAACTCTTGCAACTGTGCCCTAAGGGCCCCCAACATAGTTTGGTGCTCTTGCATAAAATCCTAAAGTGTTTCATTGGTGACATCACAGACCGTCTCGTCGATGTCATGGACATCACCTTCAGTTAAGGTGATCGGTTCAATGGCCAACTTTGAGGCCTTGACCCTCTTCCTTGGTCCCACTCTCTTTGTGATGCATGGGCACTTTAACTATGTGGATGCGGCCATTGGGTCTGCACTCCCTTCTACTATTTCTACTTCCTCTACCTCCCACCCTGTGAGGACATTGCTTGGTCCTCATCTGCCTTCACTATTGCTTCCTCTACCACCTGTGCTATTGGTGTTGCTTCTGTAGCCTTTTTATGCTCTGTGGCTTTCTGTGTCACTTACCACACTACCTTTTCCTTAGTTGCTATTGTTTACTGCTGCCTTTTTTCATCTAATTGTGTGACGCGCAACTTGGCATCATCCTTCTTCTTCTATGTTGCTTCCTTCTCAAGTTCTGCTAGGTCTGGGGCACACCATTCTGGAGGCCATGTCTCCAAGATAGTGAAGATGGCATCGTTAGTGGCTATAAATGGGAGCTTCATCCACTACTTCGTTGTATCCTTGCACACCCTGATGTATACATTATGCATGTTGGCTTTGAACTCTACAAAACTCTGTAGACCTTTGTACACCATAGGTGACAAGCACTGCCTCTGATTGATCCACATCCAGATGCTCATCTCCATGAGCACCCATAAGATTTTGGTGTCATGTATCCATTTCACATCCTTTGTGGCCCAGAGCGAAGCATACTTTGTGGCCTCTGGTAATTTTCTGTCAATGCTGGGGAATTGAGTGTCCTTCGGCAGTTCCCCCACTATGAGCATTATGGATAACAAAAACCACGTGTAGTGGAAGGTTTTACGCTACTCTTGGGCTTCGCGAAAATTATTTAAAAATTACTCACAAAGGAATTTAGATGAGTTGAACTCGACCCCCTCCTTGCACTGCTCAAACAATGTGACTACTGGTGTCGGTACCTCATTGCTGTGACACTTCCTCATAACTTTTCCGGCCAGGAGTTGGGTTGCTATGCGTACCCCTTTGTCCTTGATGCTAGAGATGGCATAGCCCCTTTTCTTCTTCTCTAGCTTATATTTTGTCTTCATGGCATCTGGAAGAGCCAAATCACTACCCTTTCCTTCGACTATGGTTGCGGGGTCCTTTCCTTTATAGGGGAGCCGAGAAATGTGGTGAATGAGGTCTGCCATGATGGGGATAGGCTCCTCCAGCCATAGATACCCATCATGCACCCGACAGAGCAGTTTCCTGATGACGAAAATGGTCATGGGCGCATGGTGTAAATGCGGTATCCATAGTAAGTGCAACAACCTGGCCTTTTCCACACCACATAGCCATTTCCATGGCTCTAACATTGTCACCACCCCCTCAATGTTTTGCTTCAAGTGGTTCCCGATCTCTAAGTGAGGGAACTTCTCATAGTCAGCGAGGTCCCAATATTCGAACTTCATGGTTTGCACGCAGCCCAGGTGTGTACCTTCAAACACTATGCCATCTGGGAGGAGTGAAGTCTAGAGTGAACTCTTGGTTTTGTCCAGGTCCTTTGGCACTTTGGTCTTCCCTTTCTGTGGGGGGACATATCCAGGTAGTTTTGTTGTAGAGCATACAGGTTGAATGCCCTGCTCCATATCTTTGTCCTCTTCTGTTGTGATGGTCATGGCCTGCAGATCTTCTTCTTCCTCATCTGTGTCGATTGTGACAAATTTCCCTCTTTCTGCCATTGATAGCTTGCTACATAGTGGCTTCCTTGGGGACATGCATACGGGGGCCATTGCTTATTTATCTTTCTTGGGCCTCTGTGTTTGCGGTGATTTAGAGATTTCTGCCACAACCCCAGTCCCTTCTGAAACATCTGTTGGAAATAATACTGAGAGGGGGGGTGAATCAGTATTATCAGATCAGATAAAACTTTTCAATTTCATACTCAGATTCATATACGCTACTTCAATGAAGTGAACCAGCGTATACAC
>APFE031626489.1:0-12780 GCA_000404065.3 Pinus taeda | reverse complement strand
CTATCCCAAGTTGTTCTTAAGGGGGGATGTTAGGATATTCTGACACATAGGAAATAGTTAAGTTCAACTTGGTCTAGTATAGAGTTAGGTAAAGTGTGTTTCTTTACCGTTGTACATATTGTAACTTACAATCCGACGGTCACGATATGTAGTGATCCGACGGTTCACTCTCTCCTCGATATTACTGACACTTGATCCGTGGCTTGACACCCGATTGGTCCATGAGTTCTATTTAAAGCGCATGGAGGGTCATTGTTCGGGTAATCCGTCAATGAGAGAAAGCTTATGTAAATTTTCATTCTTTGATTAATAAATTGCCTGAAGTGGCCACGTTGGCTCAGGCCGTGGACTGTTTCCCTCTTTGAGGGTTTTAACCACGTCAAAAAAAATGGTGTATTGATTTGAGATCTGGTTGTGAGCGGTGTCCTTTTGGTGTTCTTTCTGAGGAACTTACCCTGTAAATTCCTACATCTCATGCCTTCCAATCCATTTTCACACCTCACCCAAATCACATGGGATTCACCTCATCAAGGGCACGACTAGCAAGACAAAACAAGCTCTCAAATCTTCACACGCAGCCCAGAACTAGTTTGTTGTAGCCACTACAAAATATTTCTGTAGCATGTGTTGGAAATAATACTGAGAGGAGGCGGGGGGTAGGGGTGGAGGGAATCAATATTAGCAATTTAACAATTTTGCATTTCCATAAACAAATTGATATATGCTACTTCTATTAATTAAACCTGCCTATATATGCAACTGTGTTTAGAGAAAACCACGTATATCTTGCAGACTTCTAATTTAGTTAGTTGATCTTAGTCTGTGTATCAGAACCATAAAATAGTAATCAAGTGTAATAAACAGTGCAGGAAATCACACACATGAACACAAGATATAAGGTGGAAACCCAATATGGGTGAAAACCACCTCCTCCAATTCGTCTCAATCTTCTTTTAATAAGAAACTTCTTTTTACAATATTTTTGTATCGGTGTATTCTTATACCAGTACACAGGCTACTACCTGCAGAAGGCTACAACCTTCTTTCATTCTCCAGCTTCTCCTGGAAGGGATCTACAACCCCCTTAACTCTTGTACTAGCTGATGTCCTAGTACGTAGGTGTTGTCCTACAGAAGGCTACAACCTTCTCTTTTCTTCTAGGGACCACGTTTCATAAATTTTTAGACTGGATCCATCAATAACATCAATCAAACATCAAATATATCTATATCAACCAAACTCCTTTGCACCAACCAAAAAATGAATCACACAATCACTTCTTTGAATGCTATAACCAGAATACAGTAACAGTACCAGAACCTAACCAAAACCCAGAGCACTGCAACAGTAGACAGAAGTAGCTAAAACATATTTTATGAAATATACGCTACTTCAATATGTAGAACCTACATGCATACGCTGCTATATTAAGGCAAACTTGCGTATACACTATTTTGAATTGCCAAACCAGTGTGTATACACACCTTTGCTATGATGAACTTGCGTACAGATCTACAAAAGATAATTTACCCTTTTCAAATATTCAGACATCAGTCATACCCATATTATTAGATTTACAGATCAAGTCATGCACCAAATATAACAGATCAAAATCACACAAAGATACTTCTCTTTAAGCCTTAAGATCTTGACCCATCAATAAAACTTATCCTTCTTCTAGCGCTCAGCTTCCTCCTTGATTCAGATCCAGCTATTCTCCATAACCCAATGACCAGTATTATAGATCTTGCTCTTCATAAGATATTCAATGCTTGAGTGCCTTTGCCTAATGATCTCCTTCCCTTTTTATAGTCTTAGGCCTTACTCAATACCATGGTCCAAAACCACTTAGAACCAATACTTGGGACCCAATACCTGGGTTCAACACTTCGGACAAGATACCATGGTCCAAAACCATAGGTCCAAATATCGAGGACTAAATACCATGGACTAAAAATAGGGTTTCCCACATGTACATGATTTTCCTTGCATGAAGGTGCATGCATATGCATATGCTCCTTTTGATAGGCGATCTCGCGTGTATACACGGCTTGGTTAAGAGGAACCTGTGTATATCTCTTTTTCCTTCATTCTGAGAGCTTGAACTGTGATCTGTCATCTGAGTGAGTTGCCATCAAGGACAACACCTGTGTCATAGTGCCAAACCTGTGTCATAATGCCAACAGTCTCCCCCTTTGGGCTTGATGGCAACCCCAAGTCACTCTCAAATTCATTCTCCCCCTTTTTCATCAAGGGCAAAGGGTTATGCTCCCCTTGAGTACATGCTGAAATCTCTACTCTACTGTGTTGTCCATGATCCCCCTGACTGTAGGCAAGGTCTGTAAAAAGATGTTCTACAAGAAAGAACATGACTCTATACATCATAAATGACCTTCCTATCACCAAAGACTCATACATACATCCATCTCCCAACCAAGTGGGGATACACCAAAAGTTTACACATGATTAAACAAGAACATTACATCATCCATCCCAAGCATAGTGAGGAAACCAAAATAGGCCATTACATGACCTTGATAATAAAATAAATACATGATATAGAGACTAGAATATCTAAGACAAGACTATGATAGTCATCAACAACTATTATCAGCAGCATTTGTCAATCATCATCCAGACCAACAACCATGATCTCCCTCTGCACTTGTTCCACCTGAATCAATAACAACTATGAAATTGTACCAAGATCTTCTAAGATAATGCCAACAATGCATTATTAGACGTATATGCTCCCCTTGAACATGTGCCAGATGATCGCTGTCAGACCCATATCAGACGCTTTTCATCATGAGTCTGGCCCACTAATTTCCTTCAAACCAACATATACGTGACTGTATCCACAGAAATGAGTGTATGTATGCGGATGCTCTTCATGAAACTTACATACACCCACTTTTCTCTGAAACAAATAGGTGTCAACAACAAGATGATGCATCAACTACTCTCAGCTTCTGTCTAAGGTATTCAAATGTCTCTCTGGGCAGTGGTTTGGTGAATATATCAGCAACCTGTTCCTTGGAGGGAACATACTCCAATTTGACCTTTTGTTTAAGCACTTGTTCTCGAAGAAAATGATATTTGATAGGTATGTGCTTGGTCTTTGAATGCATGACTGGATTCTTTGAAATATTGATTACACCTGTATTATCGCATAAAATGGAGATGGGTGGAGTACAAGTGATTTGAATGTCTTGCAATGTTTGCATCATCCAAAGGAGTTGTGTGCAACAAAATGCAGCAGCCACATATTCTGCTTCAGCTATATATAATGCAAGTGAACTTTGTTTCTTGCTAAACCAAGATACTAATGTGGAACCCATAAAGAATGTACCACCACTAGTGCTTTTTCTGTCATCCATGCTTCCTACCCAATCTGCATCTGTATATGCATGAAGTGTGAGATCTATGTCTCTAGGATACCATAAGCCATAGTTTTGTGTTCCTTCAAGATATTTGAAAATCCTTTTAACTGCCTAAAGGTGTGTTTCCTTTGGATTTGCCTAAAATCTTCCAACTATTCCCACTACATGATGTCTGGTCGGGTACCTGTCAGATAAAGTGGAATTCCAATCATGGATCTATAGGTTGGTTGATGTACTGCTGCTGATTCATCATTTACGCTGGGGCTGCATCCTGTTATCATAGGGGTACATACTGGTTTCAAATATTTCATGCCATATTTCTTCAAGATCTGCTTGAGGTACTTAGTTTGTGATAGAAAGATACCATCTTTGTTTTGTTGGACTTGTAAGCCAAGGAAATATGTGAGCTCACCAAGTAAGGACATTTCAAATTCTTTCTCCATCACCAAGGCAAAGTTTTGACTCATGGATTCTTCATTGCTACCAAAGATGATATCATCAACATACACTACTAGTATTAGCAATTTATCATTGTCAATTTTTATATATAGATTTTTATCTACTGATCCTTTTGAAAAACCTTGTTGATGGAGGTATTTGTCCAAACAATAATACTAAGACCTTGGAGCCTGTTTAAGACCATAGAGAGATTTTCTAAGTCTGCATACAAGTTTTGGATCATTTCCAAGGATAAATCCATCTGGTTGTTCAATATACACTTCTTCTTCTAAGTCTCCATTTAGAAAGGTAGATTTCACATCCATTTGATATACTTTGAACTTCTGAAAGCTAGAAAGATCAAGGAACATTCTTATGGCTTCAAGTCTGGCAACCGGTGCAAAAGTTTCTTCAAACTTTATACCTTCTTATTGAGCATACCCTTTACAAACAAGTCTAGCCTTGTTTCTAATAACATCTCCATTTTCATTCAGCTTGTTTTTGAATATCCATATGGTTCCTATGACATTCTTATCATTAGGACTAGGAACCAATTCCCAAGTGTTATTTTTTTCAATCTGCTCAAGTTCTTCATTCATGGCCTTGACCCAAAATTCATCTTTGAATGCTTCATGAATATTTTGTGGTTTGATGGAGGAAAGAAATGCTAGATAGCTTGAAGCTTCTGTAATAGTTCTTCTTGTCTACACACCTGCCTCTTTCTGTCCCAAAATTTGAGTCTCTGATTGGTTCTTCTGAACATACTGGATGGAGTCTTTTCTTCTACTCTTATCTATTCTTCCGGTGCCTCATAAGTTTCTTCTTCAGCATTAGTCTGATCTGATGTGGAAGGATAATCCTCATCTTCTTTCCACTCTTTAGTTTTTACCTGCTTTCAATTTTTGCCTACTTCATCAACCACAAAATCAATACTTTCAACAATTTTCCCTAGTCTTTTATTATAACACTTCTATCCTTTACTTCGAGAAGAGTAACCAAGGAGAATCCCTTCATCTACTCTAGGTTCAAACTTGCCAAGGTTTTCATCGGTCCTTTTGATGGAATGTTTACTTCCAAAGACTTTGAAGTATTTTACAGTAGGAGTCTTACCATACCAAAATTCATGAGGAGTTTGAGTGTTGTTTACCCAAACATTTTTTTTGCTGAGAATAGTGATGGCAGCAAATGTAGCTTCACCCCAGAAGGTTGCAGGAGTTCTAGACTCATCAAGCATAGCACGAGCCATTTGTTGAACTATTTTGTTCATCATTTCCACTACTCCATTTTACTGAGGAGTCCTTGCAGTAGAGAATTCCCTTCTTATTCCATGTTCTTCACAAAAGTCGAAAAATTCATCCGAGCTGAATTCCCCTCCTTGATCAGACCTGAGGCATTTGATTTTGTAATCTGATTCATTTTAAACCAAGGCTTTGAATGATTTGAAATTTTCGAAAGCTTCGGCCTTATGCTTCAGAAGTCCTATCCAACACATCCTGGAAAAGTCATCAATGAACAATATAAAGTACTCTTCTCCTCGAGGTGACTTTTTCCTTGATGCACCACATAAATCAGTATGGACAAGTTCAAGTGGCTTACTAGCTGATCCTTCCTCCTCAGGGAAGTGTGTTCTAGTTTTTTTACCAAACTGACATGATTTTCATATTGTATTGTCTGGAATTTTGATGTCAAGAAGATCGTGAATAGCCTGATATTTGCATGCTTTCCTTATTTGATGGAAGCTTAGATGCCCTAATCTTCTGTGCCATAGCCAGTGTTGTTGTCCTCCCTTGAGTATGTATAAATTATTTGGAGTTCTTGTGCCTTTGATCACTGTTTCTCCTATATCAAGCTCACGAACAATACATCCCTTTGATCGAAATACTACCTCATTTCCTTGATCACACATTTGACTAACACTCAATAGATTATGCTTTAAGCCATCAACATACATAACATTTCTAGCTTTGACCTTTTCTTTCAAAAGAACAGAGCCTTTACCTTTTATGAGTTCAGGGGTGTCATTTCCAAATGAGACCTTCCTTTCCTTTTCTAAGGCACTATATGACTGAAGTTTTTCTTTATCACCTGTCATATGTTTTGAGCATCCACTATCGATGTACCACTGATTTTCCTGTCCTTCTACATATAAGGCTATACCACATCTTTCTGGTTGCGGTTCTTTCTTTTCTCCATGTTTTGGGACCCAATGAAGCTTGCTCCTTCTGAGATGTTTGCCAAAACTTACTCCTGCATTCAAAATCTTCATGACCGAAGTTGTTACAAATAGAGCATTCTATTTCATTTTCAAGAGCAGAAAAGTTATTGTAAGTCCTTTTCATGATCCCAATCACACTCCTTTGATTTCATGCTTCTCTAGTCATAATGTTCTTGTAGGCAACACATTGAGCAACTTTGTGTCCAAAGTTATGACAAGAGAAACATTGACCATTAAATAAATTCCTGCAATTATCAAATCTACCGACCAGGTGATTGTAGTTTCCATTGACATTCATTCTTGAGGCATGCTGAGAATGATTTACCTATGGTTGGTTGTAGCTTCTGTTCATCCTTGCAGTAGATTGACCCTGATTTACCTAGTGATCTACTTTAAGCCTTTGTTGACGATTGTCAACCTGTTCACTTCTCCTTGCTGCATCAAGATAACTTTTGGAGGTGGATGGCTTCTGTGCTTGAGATGCTTCTTCAGTATATCCAAGACCTATCTTGATTAGAGGAGAATGTTTCACTTTGATAATCTCATCTAAAGTTTCAGATCCTTTAGCAAAATCTAAGATTAAGAGCTTTTGTTTTCTCAATATCTTTTCTAAGTCCCACAATTTCACATTCTAACTTTTCATTATGTTTTTCCCTTTCAGCAAGCTGGAATTTTAGAGTATCTATGATCATACTCTTTTCTTCTAAACAAATTTTAAGTTTATAAATTTCTTCATAGAGATCATCTTCATCTATAACATCCAGGAAATCATCATCTTCAAAAGCCATCAAAAGTCTATAATCATTACCATCTTCATCTTCATCACTATTTGAAAGTCCACCACTGTCTTCATGTGTATAATAGCTCTTACTACTTACATTTTGTTTTATGTTCCATTTAACTGGTTCCTTACCTTTATCAAGCTTATCTTTATGAGGACATTTGGTTGCATAGTGAGCGACTCTCCCACAAGCAAAGAATTTGAAATGTAGCTTACCTCTGAATCTTCTAGAGCCCCATTGAAGGTTCTTGACAAAATTCGATTCTTCCTCTCTTTCTGACTTATGTCCTGACTCATTGTATTCTCCTTTTGAAGTTTTGAATGTGGCTTCTCTAATGTCTAATGGATCCCCTTTTCTCATTTCAAAAGTAGTTAGGATTACATGCAGCTATGACATGGTAATACTCTGAAGATTCTGCTTTTCTTCCATGGCAGAAACTTTTGATTCAAACTTAGAAGACAAAGATCTTAAAACCTTTTCAACTAAAGTAACTTCTTTTGTCTCTTCACCCAAGTTTTTCATGTGATTAACAATCTCATCTATACGTAAGAAATAATTAGCCACACTTTCATCATTGTGCATTATGAGAGTTTCATATTGAATTATGAGAGATTGTAGTTTTACACGTTTTACCTTATCGTCTCCTTCATAGCTTAGAATGATCTTGTCCCATATTTCTTTGGTAGTTTTGAGCTGCATAACCTTGATGAATTCTGATTGAGATAAACTCCCCAATAGAGTATTGACAACCTTTGCATTTGTTTCATATTGATTTTTACCAGATGTATCTGTAGGAGTTGCTAATGGGAATGTGTATCCTCCTTCCATGATATCCCAAACTTCTACACCAAGAGATTGAATATAGGTTGTGGTTCTTACCTTCCAACAGACGAAGTTGCTCCCATCAAAGATTGGTGGCATGATGGATGCCTCCCTTTCGTAGTTGCTCATGATGATAGATCTTCCTTCAAGCAATCAAGCCTCTTCTGAAGGACCTGGCTCTAATACCAATTGTTGGATTATAATACTGATGGGGGGGGGGGGTGAATCAGTATTAGCAATTTAACAATTTTTCATTTCCATAAACAAATTGATATATGCTACTTCTATTAATTAAACCTACGTATATAAGCAACTGTGTTTAGAGAAAACTACATTTATCTTGCAGACTTCTAATTTAGTTAGCTGATCTTAATCTGTGTATTAGAACCATAAAATAGTAATCAAGTGGAGTAAACAAAATAGGTAATCACACACATGGACACAAGATATAATGTCGAAACCCAATGTGGCTGAAAGCCACCTACTGTAATTCGTCTCAATCTTCTTTTAATAAGAAACTTCTTTTTACAATATTTCTATACTGGTGTAGTCTTATACCAGTACGTAGGCTACTACCTACAGAAGGCTACAACCTTCTCTCGTTCTCCAGCTTCTCCTGGAAGGGAGCTACAACCCCCTTAGCTCTTGTACTAGCTGATGTCCTAGTACGTAGGTGTTATCCTGCAGAAGGCTACAACCTTCTCTTTTCTTCCAAGGACCACGTTCCATAAATTTTCAGATTGGATCCATCAATAGCATCAATCAAACATCAAATATATCTATATCAACCAAACTCCTTTGCACCAACCGAAAACTGAATCACACAATCACTTCTCTGAATGCTGTAACCAGAATACAGTAACAGTACCAAAACCCAGAACACTGCAACAGTAGACAAAAGTAGGTAAAACATATTTTATGAAATGTACGCTACTTCAATATTTATAACTTGCATGCATACAATGCTATATTAAGGCAAACTTGCATATACGCTATTTTGAATTACCGAACCAGTGTGTATATGCGACTTTGCTATGCTGAACCTGCGTACATATCTATAAAAGATAATTTACCCTTTTCAAATATTTAGACATCAGTCATACCCAGATCATTAGATTTACAGATCAAGTCATGTGCCAAATATAATAGATCAAAATCACACAAAGATACTTCTCTTAAAGCCTTAAGATCTTGACCCATCAATAGAACTTATCCTTCTTCTAGTGCTCAGGTTCCTCCTTGATTCAAATCCAACTATGCACCATAACCCAATGACCAGTATTCTAGATCTTTCTCTTCATAAGATATTCAATGCTTGAGTGCCTTTGCCTAATGATCTCCTTCCCCTTTTATAGTATTAGGCCTTACTCAATACCATGGTCCAAAACCACTTAGAACCAATACTTGGGACTCAATACCTGGGTTCAACACTTCAGACGAGATACCATAGGTCCAAAACCATAGGTCCAAATATCAAGGACTAAATACCATGGACTAAAAACAGGGTTTACCACATGTACGCACTTTTCCTTGCATGAAAGTGTGTGGATACGTATACGCGCCATTTAATAGGCTTTCTCGTGTGTATACGCGGCTTAATTAAGAGGAACCTGCGTATATCTCTTTTTCCTTCATTCTGAGAGCCTAAACTATGATTAGTCATCTGCGTGAGTTGCCATCAGGGACAACACCTGTGTCATAGTGCCAAACCTATGTCATAATGCCAACAGCGTGTTGTGAAACATTTTCATAGCACCCAAAACTTGTCTTTTTGCTTTCCTATGGAGCTAAATTTACTTTCTCCTATGCAAGGTTGATCCTCCATGGTCTTGAATCTCTCTACTAAACTACCAACAACCTCACACACCTTCCTTCTCTAGATTACACTCTCGCTCAACAAATGTTATGAATCCCCAATTAAAACTATGTGACAACATCAACAACATGGGTGCTCAAATTTTCCTTTGTGAAAATGCTCCACTCTTTGTAAATACCACACGATCCCTAATCCAGGACACAAAAGACACTTCCCCAACAGATTTGGAACAATTACAACCAAACAACAATGTTTCATGAGTAACACACACAACAATTAAAGTTATAGGGCGTAATCTCAATCGATTCAATCAAATTACAAGGTCTCAAGATTGTACACCAACAACACAAGGCTTCTACAACACATATGTAATGCCACAATGTACCAGTAGTAACATTACACATCACTAATAAGACTAGGAGAATATCCCAAACACATCGTTAATAACTACAACCATAATCTAAAGTTACAAACATAAATAGACCACGCAACCACTGCAACAATGCACAAACTAACACACTGAGCACAAATTCATAGTATTAATAGTGTTCAATGTATTCAACATATATATAACCAACCACAACATAGGGACTAATTCTGGACAAGCCACCAACATCCCATCCTCTTCACAAACTCTCATACACACTACCATATGCCCGCAACGACTATACTCATCCACAAACTTGTAATCACACATTCAAATTACTTCAGAAACCACTACAACAACCATATGAAGCTACAACTTCACACAACCATAGGGGTGAATATTTCAGCTCCAAATTATGTCTAAACCAAGCCATATTGACTTGATATAAAAGCACGCAACTGTGACATTTCTAAACACCTCCAGATTTGATATGAAGGCATACCACCATAATACATTTTTCAGCATACACAGATTCTTTAAAAGTGCAGATAAACAACTTCATTAACAATATAAAGACAAATACACACAAAGGCACATAAATAAAATATATCATTAATTCAAATCTACATACATTAAGTTGGCTAAATTTTACAATGTGGGCATGTGCATCCCAAGCCTCTCATCCTTTGCCTCTTTTCCTAGCATTGGATTGTTGGGTACAAGAATTACACTTAAGCAAACTCCTCAACACTTAGTTTGTCAACCTGGGGGATCCATAAACTTAGAGACGAAGCACAGGCAATGCTAGAGATGGTATGAATCTTTCTAATATAAATCCCTACTTTATTTAAAGGAAAGATTGCAGAATCAAACTAAAAAGAGGAAAAGGTAGCTTCAACCATCAAAATAATCTAAGACTGGAACAAGGAAGAATGCATTTGCAAGAGGGAATTAAAGATAAAGGGCAATTACTCTAGCTAATTATTGTTTAACTATTGAGTGTGTGTTTTCCTTTAGCAAGACACTTAGCAGTCTCATCAGATGGGCCCTTTAAACTTGCTCCTTTAGAGATTTCCTTCTTGCATTAATCTGTCCTGCACTATCGCAGTCTACTTGCACTAGCGCAGGAACAGAGATTTATGCAAAAGGGATAAATGGTGTCTTTATTAAAGGTGTTTTACTTCCTGCAAGGGCTTGAACTTTTCTAGGTTCAAAGCATTCAAATCCTATGGCAAGAAACTAGTTCTTGCACCGGATTAGAGCTTCTTGCACTTAACATTTAATTCTTAAAATGAGTGCTTAGTTACTGCAAGTTCTATTATACTATTAAATCAAATTGCACACATAAAAATGTATGTTTCTGATCTTGACAGAGTGCAGAAATAAAGAAATAATCCATATACAGTTATCCTATCATAAAGCATTTAATCAAAGAAATAAAATTGTGGGAATTAGACTAAGAAGGCTTGCTGCATCACACCAACGTGCACTAGTGCAGGTTCATTTCTCCTACTTTGACCAGGCGAGGAAAACTGTTACACTGAAATTTGTCACCATGACTATCTGCAGTTAATATGGCTCCATCAATAGTCATATTATCCTCCTTGTCAAGCCTCATACCTCTACTCTTCATGTCAAACTTCAAAAAGAGAGAAAGTCAGTTAAAATCATGTTTATCTCTGGGTACGCAGGTTCTCTCTACCTTGCCTGCGTGTACGCACTCCAAACACACTGTACCTGTGTACTTGTACGCTCTGTAAGCCAAAGGATAGGTGCGTACCCCTGTAAAGGTCAAAAGGCGCGAGTTTCATCTTTAAAAAGTTACTTGTGGTCACTTCTAGAGCCTTCTAGAAGAGTGTTTGACGTGTATTGAGCGCCTCCAGATGGTTCATGCATCCCTATGATAGAGGAACTTATCCCATCAAGAGAGGAGCTACCCCATCCAAAAGAAGGAGTATCCCATTGATGTTGGAACTGAATAACTTCCTCTAGAACACTATAAATGCAGGCCTTGGGCCAGAGGAGGGGAGGTTGAAAGCTGAACATTCTAAAGGGTAAATGCTGCTGGAATTAGGACTTCCATTGTTGACTTGTGAGGAGAGATCACTATCCTTCCTTGTTGCAATATTGGGAGTGGGTGAGCTTGTCAAAGTAGAGGAAATCTCTTGCTGGACCCTGGGAGGAGCTTGCACAACACCAAGGCTCAGGTTGTAACGGTTCCTTTTTTTGATTATTTAATACAAATAAGTCCATTCTTCTCAATGATTTGTTGTTAATAAATTATTTCATGTACTCCTTGGTCTATGTGATAAATATGCTTTGTTTTATGATGAATATTCAGATGTTATGTAATCGTTTGCTTTGTTAGTGTATGCAGGTCTGAAAGTGAAGGAGGAGCTCATCTGGATCAGCAAGGCTGGACTGCTACAACAAGCGTGGGACCTAAGGTAAGATCGAAAACATTTGAATTCTCATAGAATGATGTGTATCTAGAGAAGGATAGCTCTTGTTTGGTTTGTTTGTCATTAGAGAGTCTTAGACTCCTAGGAAGGTTGGATTTGTCCGCAAATATAACCCATTCCGTGTGACAAATTGGCGACTCCACTGGGAATCCATTGTTGGGTTTGATTTTTCCTTTAATCATTGCTTTGAATCTGAAAAGAGTCTTATTTCTTTTGCTTTTTGGTTACTTGACTGTGTTTTGGGTGGCTTAGCTTAGGGTCGAATTAGAACTTAGGTTTTCTTTGTTTTACAGAAGTACGCACCCTCTGAGTTAGACACAGTGCGTACTTGTACGCACTGTATCTGTGTACGCAGAGCGTGCACGCACATGGTTAAACAGGCTGCTTGCGTACCCTGTTAAAATTAAGAGAATTTCCCTTTTTTTATCATTTTGTCCTTTTGAATTTTGTTTTTCTTAGTCTTTACTGCCCAGATCCACTGGTTGACTGTCAAAA